>JAJQKJ010002418.1:82500-180000 GCA_029574335.1 Rana kukunoris | reverse complement strand
ACGCCGCCACTGTGCCCATCACACGCCGCCACTGTGCCCATCACACGCCGCCACTGTGCCCATCACACGCCGCCACTGTGCCCATCACACGCCACCACTGTGCCCATCACACGCCGCCACTGTGCCCATCACACGCCGCACTGTGCCCACTGTGCCCATCACACGCCACCACTGTGCTCATCAAACGCCGCCACTGTGCCCATCACACGCCGCCACTGTGCCCATTACACGCCACCACTGTGCTCATCAAACGCCACCACTGTGCCCATCACATGCCACCACTGCCCATTACACGCCGCCACTGTGCCCATTACACGCCACTGTGCCCATCACACGCCGCCACTGTGCCCATCACACGCCGCCACTGTGCCATCAAACGCCACCACTGTGCCCATCACACGCCACCACTGTGCCCATCACACGCCACCACTATGCCCATCACACGCCACCACTGTGCTCATCAAACGCCGCCACTGTGCCCATCACACGCCGCCACTGTGCCCATTACACGCCACCACTGTGCTCATCAAACGCCACCACTGTGCCCATCACATGCCACCACTGCCCATTACACGCCGCCACTGTGCCCATTACACGCCGCCACTGTGCCCATTACACGCCGCCACTGTGCCCATCACACGCCGCCACTGTGCCCATCACACGCCGCCACTGTGCCCATCAAACGCCGCCACTGTGCCCATCACACGCCACCACTGTGCCCATCACACGCCACCACTGTGCCCATTACACGCCACCACTGTGCCCATTACACGCCGCCACTGTGCCCATTACACGCCGCCACTGTGCCCATCACACGCCGCCACTGTGCCCATCAAACGCCGCCACTGTGCCCATCAAACGCCGCCACTGTGCCCATCACACGCCACCACTGTGCTCATCACAGGCTGCCACTGTGCCCATCACACGCCGCCACTATGCTCATCACAGGCTGCCACTGTGCCCATCACACGCCGCCACTGTGCCCATCACACGCCACCACTGTGTCCATTAAACTCCACCACTGTGCCCATCACACGCAGCCACTGTGCCCATCACACGCAGCCACTGTGCCATGAATTGTCGCCACTGTGCCCATCAAATGCAGCCACAGTGCCATCAAACCCAGCCACTGTGCCCATCACACGCCACCACTGTGTCCATTAAACTCCACCACTGTGCCCATCACACGCAGCCACTGTGCCCATCACACGCAGCCACTGTGCCATGAATTGTCGCCACTGTGCCCATCAAATGCAGCCACAGTGCCATCAAACCCAGCCACTGTAACCATCAATTGCTGCCAATGTGTGCCCATCAATTGCCACCAGTGTGCTGCCAGTTTGCCCCCATCATTTGCTGCCAGTTTGCCCCATCAATTGCCACCTGTGTGCCCCCCCCCTGCCCGGCACTTACCTGCCTTGGTCAAATCTATCGCTTCAGCCAATCAGGTGACCAGTAACCAGACCTGGTGCACCTGATTGGCTGAGATGTGGGTAAGTGTTAGAGAGGCGATTCCCTAACACAGCACTATGTAAGCCCGCTGATTAACAATTTGGAAGCCTATTAGAGCCCACAGGCTCTAATTATGAAGCCTATTATAGCCTATGGCTCTAATCAGGCACTTCCAAATACCCCACCCCCACCACTGTAATTCAGATGCCTGGCGCTCGACAAGGGGCCTCCGGGGGACACCTGAATAGTGGAAGGCAGTGGTGACAATAGATAGATAGATTCATGCAATGAATCTATCTATTGTTGATTGACGGTTGCAGGGAAGGAGAGAGGAGGTGGCGCATCACAGTGTCTGTGGCTTTCAAAGTCCCACTCAAGGGGAACAGTATATTCTTGTTTTTTACAATTGATTCTTTCTAAAACACTGTAACTGTAATCAGATGCCTCGGTGGGGGGGGGGATGGGGGGGGGGGGGGGGGGGGGTGGGGACAATGGGGGGGGGGTTGGGGGAATTTCTGGGGGGGATTGGGGGGTGGGTGGGGGGGGGGAGGGGGTGGGGGGGGGGGGGGTGGCGGGGGGGGGGGGGTCAGGGGGGGGGGGGGATTCATTGGGTGGGGGGGGGGGGGGATTTTTTCTTGGGGGGGGGGGGGGGGGGGGGGGGGGCACAGTTTGCCATTTTCGCCCTGGGCACCAAATGGCCTTGTCCCAGCACTGAGATAGGGGGTGTACCATCGTCCTAATGTTTTAATATAAATTTAGGGGACTCAGGGATTCCCTATAGACCCTGAGGCTCCAACAGAAAAAGTGGGTGGGGAGGACTATACCGGTACTATATGAAAACAACCAGAGTAATTCACATTGGATGAATTGTAGAAAATGTATTCACATAAAGACATCAAACAAGATAAAAAATACATAATATTAAAAAACAGTACAAACACATTGAACCACAATCAGATCACCGGTCGTGCAATCCCTTCTATTGAAAAGGGGGGGAAATCTCGGTGAAGAAATTGGAGTCATGAGACAGGCGGTCTCTAGTCTCTACTAGTTTCGCGAATTTGGTTTCGCTTCGTCAGGAGACAGTCTAAAATATAATACAAGACAGAAATCAAACATTGAAAAAACACGATACATCATTTGTTACCAGGGGGTGTATGGGACAATGCCCCTGGATACCAAAATAAATCATAACAGGGGAATTTTGTCAAACATGTCGCCTACCTAAAGGCACATTGTCCTCTGGCCCCAAAAAAGTCCAAGGCAGGCAATGGGTAGATACCTCACAGCTGGACCAAGAAGATTCTTGGGATGGTATTAGGGGGGAGAAATAGTGCCTTATTGTTGGTATCATTTTGAGGAGTAGTTATTGATGTTGGTTGGCAAAATAGTGTCTCATATCAGTGGGATTAATAGTGCATAAAGGGCCGAATAGAGGAAACCAAAGGGCCACATTTGGCCCCAGGCTGTAGTTTGGAGACCACTGGTCTACAATGTCTTTGTATGCTGTAGTATTAGCAGTACCCTTTACTGGAAAAACACCTGAACTCGTTTTACGATATAGGTAGGTTTGATGGTCAGGCTTTCACACACTATTGGTCATATAGGTAGGTGTGATGGTCAGGTGTCTACAAACCTATGATCATATAATGTACTTTCTGTATTGTGTTTTGCATTTTATGTTGTTGGTACGACTTATAAAAGAACATTTGTGCGTTTAACGTAAGTTTAGCATTCTGTCTGGCAGTCCATTTACAGGAAAGAACCTGCTGTGTCTGAACTGTAAATGACAATTACAAGTGTTTGCATTATATCTAACCAGTTGGTAAACATTATATTGGAAGGATGCCAATTACTTTGAGTTAAACAGAATACAGACAATTCAGTTAGAAATAATATGTTAAAGTGGAGGTCCACCATAAAGATAAATAATAAAAGCCAGCAACTACAAATACTGCAGCGGCTGACTTTTAATAAATGCACACTTACCTGTCTAAGGCGCCCACGGTGTCAGCACCTGAAGACGGTCAATCACTCGCCCCCACCGCAATCCTCGGTGAGGGAATCAGGAAGTAAAGCATGCGCGAGCAGCGCGACGCATCCTCACTGACAGTGACGATCCTAGGGTCACAGGCGCCTGGGTGCAGAAATATTTCTGGTGCCCCCCACATGGGCATGGTCATCTTACTAGCTCCTCGCCCTTACAAATGTTTCTATGGCTAAGACTCAAACACAGAGATGCTCCCCTAAGAAGTCTTCATTAGTGTCCCCCATCAGAGTCCCCCCCAGCAGGTGTCCCCCATCACACCCCCCCACAGAATGTGTTCCAGTACTAGGCTCCGCTGTGGTACTCAGCCAGCCCGGATTCCGGGGACAGCAGGAGGTATGCGCTCTTGTCAGTTGCCAGCGGAGAGAGCAAGCGGGATGGGGAACTGCAGCATCCGCTATATGCGCTCCGCCTCTGGACACAGACAAGGAGGAGGGAGGGGAGCACTTTGGAGCTTCGGAAGGGGCGTATTATACAGGTATCAGCACCCCCCTGAAAGGTGACAAATGTGACACCTGGGGGGGGGGGGGTTGTGTGGACCTCTGCTTTAAGTGCAATGTTTGCAAAACAGTGTCCTCAGTGATTTATTAACTGTTTTTGCCCAGCCTCAGCATCCATTTAATTGGGCTATTCCTTCCAAAGGAAGGACAGGAAGGTGTTCCTCAGAGGCGGCTCTTTAAGGCCTTGCACTCCCAGGGGCCTCGTGGCCGCCAAACTTGCCCAATGCATTACCTCAATTTTGAGGGACAGGCAGCATTAAGAGCCCTGACTCAGGAGCGACAACAAATGAATATCGGTTACACCACCCCTTGTGACGTCAATGCCTCAGCATTTCCTTCTGTTAATGACGTCACAAGGGGGTGAGTTCACCAGGTGACAACACCAGGTGGCCCCCGCTGCTTAGTTATTAAAGAGCAGGATCTGGGGGCTGCCTTGTTAAAGGGGGCTTCCAGATTCCGATAAGTCCCCAGACCCCCACAACCACCGGCCAGGGTTGTGGGGAAGAGGCTCTTGTCCTTGAATTATTTTTCCCATCATGGGTGTGAGATTCAGGTAGTAGAGCGAATCTTTATTTTGGAGTAACGTTTCTCATTTACGTTACTCCGCCGAAACTTCAGGAGCAAGTACTGTTATTCACATAGCACTTGCTCCTAAAGTTGTGGCGGCGTAGCGAAAATAAGCCGGCGGAATTCAAATTGGGCGGGTAGGGGGGCGTGTATTAAACTAGGCGCGATCCAGCGGCGAACGTACTGCGCATGCGTCGACTGTCAGTGCGCATGCTCCAAATTCTGTCAGTGAACGTCAATGACGTCAATCCCCATTCACGGACGTTTTACGCAAACGACGCAAATTTTTTTTAATTTGACGCGATGACGACGGCCATACTTAACATAGGATACTCCACCTAGGGGGCATGTTTTTCTTTACGTCGCGTATCGCTTACTGAAACGTCGGAAAGTCACTGCGTCGGGCCCGAGTACGATCGTGAATTGCCGATTCTCGCTGATTTACATATTCTCTGCGTAAATCAGCGGGAACGCCCAGAGCGCCATTTTTAAAATTGCAGTTCCAATACGACGACGAAATACAATTACGCCGCTCGTATAGGAACTCCAACCCGGCGTATCTTGTTTTCTGCTTACAGAAAACAGAAACGCCGGCTCAAAGTGAGAGTTATGCTGGTGAATCACTGATACTCCAGCGTAACTCGTACCTGAATCTGACCCATTGAGTTTTGCCTAAGGCCTCTCAAAGCCTAGAGCTGCCTCTGGTGTTCCTGATCATGTCACCACTGTGCTTGGCTGTCACAATGGTCACGTGATCAGGAACCAGTCCTGCCAGCTCTAAATACTGAAGACCAGCAAAAAGAGTTGAAGTAGAATAAAGAAAGATCAGAGCAGACAGACTCTTAATGAAGCCGGTTTATTGATATTAGCTGTAGCTTTACACAGGCAAAAAAAATAGAGGCCCACAGACCCCTTCATAACAAACTGAACAATAATGCCTTATGGACATATTTCAAAGCTTGCATCAATGTAACTAACCTAACAATATATTTGATACATATCATACAATTAGATAAACTTAAAGAATAAGTTCTCCTTTCTACAAAAAATAATAAATGCACAAATGTTTGCAGGTAAAAAAAAATATGCATTGTTCTCTTTTTGTTGCAGGAGCCTGTAAAGCATTGCAAGAGTGATCAGGAGATCGCTGGCGCCATGCATGTCTCCTGCACACTGTCAGTGTATCTTATGCCCCTTTTACACTTGTGTGACTTCGAATTGGCAAGCGATTTTACCGCAATTTTGCAGCGATTTCAATGAATGCCCATAAGGGGGGCACCGAACCGATTCTTTGCCCCGGGTGAAATAATGTCTAGCTTCCCCACCCGTACTGCCTATAAGAGTACCAGTACCAGCCATTCTACTCTAATAAAGTAGAATGGTTAGTGGCTAGTGAATGGGGAAAGGGGGCTTGGGTGGCTGGGGGGGGGGGGGTGCGGGAGTTGTCCGGACGCCATGTGAGAGACCTGTCATTGTGGGCCGGTCTGGATGAAGTTCAGGTCCAAATGTTTGTCCCAGACCAGCCCTGGCTATGTGCATCCATAGACACACAGAGTGGATCAGAGCCACCCCCTGCTCACAGAATTTGAGTGATAGCAGCAGGAGCCAATGGATGCCAATGTTGCCTATGATTCCTGTGAGGAAAGGAACTCCTACTGAAGCCCCCACCCCCCCCCAAAAAAAAAAAAAAAATTCATGCCAAATGTGGCATGTAGGGGGGTGAGGAGTGGATTAAGCGGAAGTTCCACTTTTGGGTGGAACTACGATTTAAAGTGGAAGTCCATGCTAAAACTAAAATCCCTGTATCTATAGACACCAACATTCTTACACTAACCTATATATCCCTGTGCAGAAAAAAGTCTGTATACAGTGCCTTGCGAAAGTATTCGGCCCCCTTGAACTTTGCGACCTTTTGCCACATTTCAGGCTTCAAACATAAAGATATAAAACTGTAATTTGTTGTGAATCAACAACAAGTGGGACACAATCATGAAGTGGAACGTAATTTATTGGATATTTTTTAACAAATAAATAACTGAAAAATTGGGCGTGCAAAATTATTCAGCCCCTTTACTTTCAGTGCAGCAAACTCTCTCCAGAAGTTCAGTGAGGATCTCTGAATGATCCAATGTTGACCTAAATGACTAATGATGATAAATAGAATGCACCTGTGTGTAATCAAGTCTCCGTATAAATGCACCTGCACTGTGATAGTCTCAGAGGTCCATTTAAAGCACAGAGAGCATCATGAAGAACAAGGAACACACCAGGCAGGTCCCAGATACAGTTGGAGAAGTTTAAAGCCGGATTTGGATACAAAAATATTTCCCAAGCTTTAAACATCCCAAGGAGCACTGTGCAAGCGATAATATTGAAATGGAAGGAGTATCAGACCACTGCAAATCTATGAAGACCTGGCCGTCCCTCTAAACTTTCAGCTCATACAAGGAGAAGACTGATCAGAGATGCAGCCAAGAGGCCCATGATCACTCTGGATGAACTGCAGAGATCTATAGCTGTGGTGGGAGACTCTGACCATAGGACAACAATCGTATACTGCACAAATCTGGCCTTTATGGAAGAGTGGCAAGAAGAAAGCCATTTCTTAAAGATATCCATAAAAAGTGTCATTTAAAGTTTGCCGCAAGCCACCTGGGAGACACACCAAACATGTGGAAGAAGGTGCTCTGCTGCCACCTGGGAGACACACCAAACATGTGGAAGAAGGTGCTCTGGTTAGATGAAACCAAAATCCAACTTTTTGGCAACAATGCAAAACGTTATGTTTGGCGTAAAAGCAACACAGCTCATCACCCTGAACGCACCATCCCCACTGTGAAACATGGTGGTGGCAGCATCATGGTTTGGGTCTGCTTTTCTTCCGCAGGCACAGGGAAGATGGTTAAAATTGATGGGAAGATGGATGGAGACAAATACAGGACCATTCTGGAAGAAAACCTGATGGAGTCTGCAAAAGGCCTGAGACTGGGACGGAGATTTGTCTTCCAACAAGACAACGATCCAAAACATAAAGCAAAATCTACAATGGAATGGTTCACAAATAAACATATCCAGGTGTTAGAATGGCCAAGTCAAAGTCCAGACCTGAATCCAATCGAGAATCTGTGGAAAGAACTGAAAACTGCTGTTCACAAACGCTCTCCATCCAACCTCACTGAGCTCCAGCTGTTTTGCAAGGAGAAATGGGCAAAAATGTCAGACTCTCGATGTGCAAAACTGATAGGCCTCGTACACACGATCGGACATATCCGATGAAAACGGTCCGCAGACCATTTCCATCGGATATGTCCGATCTGGAGTTTGATCCGATGGCGTGTACACACCATCGGATCAAATTCCCCGCCGGCGGACGGCGCGGTGACGTGGCGGTGACGTTGACGCCGCCACGTCACAGCACCAGGAAGTAAAACACTTCCGCGCATGCGCCGAATCCATTCTGCGGCGGCGCGTCGGCGGTGCAGGACGACATGTCTGCTGGTAAGTGTACTAACCAGCAGACATGTCTGCTGGTAAGTGTACTAACCAGCAGACATGTCGGGCGGACGGAATCCACCCGACAGATTTCAAAGCATTGCTTTGAAATCTGTCGGGTGGACAAATCCGTCTGTTTGCCCATACACACGATCGAATCTGTCTGCTGAAACGGCCATCAGACGGCTTTCAGCAGACATATCCGATCGTGTGTACGAGGCCATAGAGACACCCCAAGCGACTTACAGCTGTAATCGCAGCAAAAGGTGACGCTACAAAGTATTAACTTAAGGGGGCTGAATAATTTTGCACTCTCCAATTTTTCAGTTTTTTATTTATAAGTTTGAAATATCCAATAAATTTCATTCTACTGATTCCATGATTGTGTCCCACTTGTTGTTGATTCTCCACAAAAAAATACAGTTTTATATCTTTATGTTTGAAGCCTGAAATGTGGCAAAATGTCGCAAAGTTCAAGGGGGCCGAATACTTTCGCAAGGCACTGTACGTACCTTTTCTGCAGGCAATCTGACCCGATCTCCAGCGGCAGAAACTCTGCAGAGGACACGGCCTACAGCTAGCCCCCCCCATTAATCCCCACAACAGGATACTGCCACACCCCCAGCTGTCTGGCATCATGGACCACAAAGGATTATTATAAGACTCCATTCTGTGCAGTGCGTTCATTGCTTCCATTTGGTGTTCTATTAGTGACCTATATATTCATTGGCTCGCCTTCCACAGGAGGGGGTCTTTCAGAGGGCTGTCATCTCTTTTTTAACCTACAGAGAAAATAACATCTGTCATCAGTGGATGTGGGGTGTAGAAAAAATAAATAAAAGTAAAATATAATTCTTCATTTTCTATATAGAAAGTGAAAGGTACGCTCTATAGAAAGTATGACAGTATTGTATTATAATAGGTGTTGTTATTTCGTCTCTCTATTTTTGATGGTGTGCCCAATTATCTCCTTGTCCAAGGGAAATTCTGTTTTCCTTATCAAAGAACATTAAAGAGACTCTGTCACCAACATGAAAAATGCAAGTAAAATCACTGAAAAATCACATATTTTAACCACTTGCCTACTGGGCACTTTCACCCCCTTCCTGCCCAGGCCATTTTTCAGCTTTCAGTGCTGTCACACTTTGAATGACAATTACACGGTCATTCAACACTGTACCCAAATGACTTTTTTTATTATTTTTTCCCCACAAATAGAGCTTTCTTTTGGTGGTATTTGATCACATCTGCAGTTTTTATTTCTTGTGCTATAAACAAAAGAAGAGGGACAAGTTTGAAAAAAAAAAACACAATATTTTTTACTTTTTGCTGTAATAAATATCCATTTTTTTCCAGTAGGATCTAGAGGATATTGATACTGCAAAGGACATGTCTCTACTGAGCCAGAGAATAGAGACAATTCCAGGCATGGTGGAAATGAGCCATAGATTGGGGCTACGAGGGCATTCCTATGAACCCCTATAGTGTTAAGCGGTGCAGTGCCACTGTTTACTTAGGGAAGGGGACCTAAGTTTTTTTTAGTGCAGTGCCACTGTTCACTTAGGGATGGGGGCAGGGCTGCTGATAGAAATCGTGGGGCCCTGTACACACTCCCTGACAAGCCCCTCCCCCCAATAAACTATTAAAGATATATATTTCACTAAAAATACAGGAAAATCATTAGTAGCAAACACAAATACAACATAACTCACATAATCCCTGCTAAATCTAAAAGATAAAATTAAGTTAACCACTTAAGACCCGGACCATTATGTAGGTTAAGGACCTTGCCCCTTTTTTTGCGATTCGGCACTGAGTCAATTTAACTGACAATTGCGTGGTCGTGCTACGTGTCTCTCAAACAAAATTGCCCTCCTTTTTTTCCCACAAATAGAGATTTCTTTTGGTGGTATTTTATCATCTCTGCGATTTTTATTTTTTGCGCTATAAACAAAAATAGAGCGACAATTAAAAAAAAAATCTATATTTTTTACTTTTTGCTATAATAAACATCCCCCAAAAATATATAAAAAAAATAATTTCCTCAGTTTAGGCTGATACGTATTCTTCTACCTGTTTTTGGTAAAAAAAAATCGCAATAAGCATTTATCAATTGGTTTGCTCAAAATTTATGGCGTTTACAAGATAGGGGATAGTTTCATTGCATTTTTATTAATAATTGTTTTAACTACTAATGGCAGCAATCAGCGATTTTTTTTGATGACTGCGACATTATGGCAGACACATCGGACATTTTTGACACATTTTTGGGACCATTGTCATTTTCACAGCAAAAAGTGCTATAAAAATGCACTGATTACTGTGAAAATGACAATTGCAGTTTGGGAGTTAGCCACTAGGGGGCACTGAAGGGGTTAAGTGTGACCTCATATGTGTTTCTAACTGTAGGGAGGGCGGGCCTGGATGTGTGATGTCACTAATCGCCTTTCCCTATATCAGGGAGCTGACGATCAATGACAGTGGCACTGTGAAGAATGGGGAAGGTGTGTTTACACTCACCTCTCCCCGTTCTCCAGCTCCGGTGACTGATCTCGGGACACCGGGGGTGATCGGGTCTGCAGGTCCCGTGGGCGCGGTCACAGAGCTTCAGACCGGGTCGCGTGCGTGCGCCACCCCACAGCTGGTCTTAAAGAGACACGTACAGGTAAGTGATTGTGCCCAGCCGTGCCTTTCTGCTGACGTATATCGGCGTGAAGGGTGAAGTGGTCAATAAAAAAAAATTAAGATGAGATGAAAAAAATATACAGGCTGGTCTGTTGGAGCTCTGGGATTAGAAAGACAGAAGGAGAGAAACAGTTACATAGGTAACAAACTCAGAAGCAGAGCTAACCTTAGAGCCAGTGCTGAGAGGGAGGGGGGCCGGCACAGGGAGGGGGATTAGTGAGGGTTGGCCACACGATTTGAAGCTCCTGAACACACTGTGCGGGTACAGTGAGCACAGAAGAGCAATTCCCTTTAGATGCATACTGTATGTGTGGTGCATTGGCAGCCCACCCACCCTGCCACCTCTTATGTGTGTACAGCCACCAGAACCTGGTTAAAGCGGGGGTTCACCCTAAAAAAAAATGTTCCAACATTACATTGAGCTGAGTTGTGAGAATGACATTCTGCTGACCTTTTTTTTGTTGGTGCCGTACATACCGTTTTATCTATATTTTCTCTGCGGCTTCTGGGTAGGGAATCCCGCAGGACTGGGCGTTCCTATTCACATGCTAATTGATTGACATGCTTCCCACCGGCGAATACAGCGCGTCACGAGTTGCCGAAAGTCTGGCTTCTTTCGGCAACTCGGGACGCACCCTATGAGCCGGTGGGAAGCATGTCAATCAATTAGCATTTGAATAGGAATTCCCAGTCCAGCGGGATTCCCTACCCAGGAAGCCACTGGGAAAATATGGATAAAACTGTATGTACGGCAAGAAAAAAAAAAAGGTCAGCATAATGTCATTCTCACAACTCAGCTCAATGTAATGTTAGAATTTTTTTTTTTACGGTGAACCCCCCGCTTTAATCAATTATGAGGTTTGTTATACATACAGTCAGGGGCCACCATCAGGAATTATGGGGCTCCTTACACAGATTTAGGCATGTCGCCTCAAATTGAGAAGCGGGAGGTGCTGCCGCTAATTGAGAAGCGGGGGAAAAAATATATAAAAAAACATATAACAAATTGAGAAGCGGGGAAAAAAATATAAACAAAACATTTTTTTTTTTATTAAAAAAAAGGGGGGGTAGCAATCTGGGCCCTGGGGATCTCTGGGCCCTATAATAATGATAATAATAAAAAAAAAAAAAAAAAAAATATATATAAAAAAAAACATTTTTTTTTATTTTAAAAAAGGGGGGGGGGGGGTTGCCACCCAGGGCCCTGGGGACCTCTGGCCCATTTAATAAAAAGAAAAAAAGAAAGAAAAAAAATATATCATTTTTTTTTATTATTAAAAAAAAGGGGGTACCTCGGGGCCCTTTAATAAAAAGAAAAAAGAAAAGCATTTTTTTTTTTTTTTATAAAAAAAAGGGGGGGTTGCCATCCGGAGCCCTGGGGACCTCCGGGCCCCTTACAGGTGTACTGATTGAACCTCCCTGATGGCTGCCCTGCATACAGTATTGTCAGGTAACCCTTCTCATTGCTTTGTTTTGAGAGGGAGGAAGGGAGCCTATTACAGGTGCAGGGCAAAAAGGATGGTGAACCATCCAGTCTATATAGAATGTAATTAGTTGCTATAGCAAAACAAAAGGAAGAACAAATCAGTTTTATTATATGGTTACAGAAAATCATGGCTGGCTAGAGGGTGAAAAGGAAAGCAATATGTATAAAGCGGCTGGTATGACGCATTTGCCTCAATTCACAAAGCTTCAACACAAGGTCAAATATATCTTTTCATTTTGCAATGTGACTGTCATTTCCAAATCTCTTTGGACTCGGATTAAAAAAAATATAACGGTCACTTTTTTGAACATAAGAAACCTTATACTTGCATGCTAGCTCTGTGATTTGAGTTGATGTTTGATAAAGCCGGAGTTACACTTTAAATAACAGATTTCTCCTCACCAGCAGATGCAGAAGACGATGCCAGACACAGTTCCTAATAACCCCACAACTGCAATACTAATCCACACATGACGGTCAGGGGCACGGCTTGTCCCACGGGTTTCATCATTCGGATTTGGAGGTACTTTAGATTTCACGTGTTCCATTGCTTTGTCTAGGGAGATAAAACTCTCTGCAAGAAAGAGAAGAGAAACATTTGATATGGTGGTACTTCTCTTGAATTAACCATGTTGGTTATGGCTGCTGGGGCCATTTTTTTTTTTTTTTTTGCACATTTGGTAAAAAAAAAAAAGTTCTAGGCCTGAAGTTTACTTAACCACTTAACCCCCAGACCATATTGCTGCCCAATAACCAGAGCACTTTTTGCGATTCGGCACTGCGTCGCTTTAACTGACAATTGCGCGGTCGTGCGACGTGGCTCCCAAACAAAATTGGCATCCTTTTTTTCCCACAACTAGAGCTTTCTTTTGGTGGTATTTGATCACCTCTGCAGTTTTTATTTTTTGCGCTATAAACAAAAATAGAGTGACTATTTTGAAAAAAATGCAATATTTTTTACATTTTGCTATAATAAATATCCCCAAAAAATACATAAAACATTTTTTTTCCCTCAGTTTAGGCCGATACGTATTCTTCTACATATTTAAAAAAAAAAATCGCAATTAGCGTTTATTGATTGGTTTGCGCAAAATTTAGAGCATTTACAAAAAGGGGGTAGTTTTATGGCATTTTTATTAGTAATGGCGGCGATCAGCATTTCTTTTCAGTACTGAGACATTAAGGCGGACACTTCAAACAATTTTGACAAATTTTTGGGACCATTGGTGTTTTTATAGCGATCAATGCTATAAAAATGCATTGGATTACTATAAAAATGCCATTGGCAGTGAAGGGGGCGAGGAAGGGGTTAAGTGTGTTCCTGGGAACAGGAGATCAGTGTTTCCCCCGCTGACAGGACCAGGAGCTGTGTGTTTACACACAAAGCTCCCGGTCCTCGCTCTGTAACGACTAAGCGCGCGTGCCCGGCGGCGATCGCGCCCGCCAGCCACGTAGCGCGGGACTCGGGGGATGAGCTGGGGCAAAAATGTGGACGTATAGCTACGGGCTCTCGCCCAGGAGAGTCACCGTCCCGCAGTAAAATGACGGCGGGCGGTTGGCTAGTGGTTAAAGGGGTTGTAAAGGTACAATTTTCTTTCCCTAAATATCTTCCTTTCCCTTAGTGCAGTCGTCCTTCACTTACCTCATCCTTCCATTTTGCTTTTAAATGTCCTTATTTCTTCTGAGAAATCCTCACTTCCTGTTCTTCTGTCTGTAACTCCACACAGTAATGCGAGGCTTTCTCCCTGGTGGGGAGTGTCGTGCTCGCCCCCTCCCTTGGACTACAGGAGAGTCAGGACACTCTCTACTTTGCAGATAGAGAAAGGAGCTGTGTGTTAGTGGGCATCCTGCTCACTCCCTCCCCCCTCAAGAGGCTTTCTCCACACCAGGGAGAAAGCGTTGCATTACTGTGTGGAGTTACAGACAGATGATCAGGAAGTGAGGATTTCTCAGAAGAAATAAGGACTTTTAAAAGCAAAATGGAAGGATGTGGTAAGTGAAGGAGGACTACACTAAGGGAAACACATCGATTTAGGGGGAAAAAAATCATTTACAACCCCTTTAAACCCCCAAAGGATTATCTACTTGCCGAAAGCAGCAACCCTGTAGAATGAAATGGTGGCAGCTGGCATTTTTTATGTCACACAATAATCGCCCTACTTTTTTTTTTTATCAAATCTATATGTTCAGTAGCAAAGTATATTCAAATGAATTTTAGTGCACACAAACACAATATAATACCCATTTCAGGGTAAACTATTAGGGGTTGATTTACTAAAACTGGAGAGTGAAAAAGCTGGTGCAGCTGTGCATAGAAACCAATCAGCTTCCAGGTTTTATTGTCAGAGCTTAACCACTCTTAAGACCCAGACCAATATGCAGGTAAAGGACCAGGCCCCTTTTTGCGATTTGGCACTGCGTCGCTTTAACAGACAATTGCGCGGTCGTGCGACGCGGCTCCCAAACAAAATTGGCGTCCTTTTTTCCCAACAAATAGAGCTTTCTTTTGGTGGTATTTGATCACCTCTGCGGCTTTTATTTTTTGCGCTATAAACAAAAATCGATTTTAAAAAAAAAGGCAATATTTATTACTTTTTGCTATAACAAATATCCCCAAAAAAGATATACATTTTTTTTCCTCAGTTTAGGCCGATACGTATTCTTCTACCTATTTTTGGTAAAAAAAATCGCAATAAGCGTTTATCGATTGGTTTGCACACAATTTATAGCATTTACAAAATAGGGGGTAGTTTTATGGCACTTTTATTAATATTTTTTTTTTTTACTAGTAATGGCGGCAATCAGCGTTTTTTTCCAGCACCGAGACATAATGGCGGACACTTCGGACACTTTTGACACATTTTTGGGACCATTGGCATTTCTATAGCGATCAGTGCTATAAAAATGCATTGTATTACTATAAAAATGCCTCACTAGGGGAAATCACTGATCTTCTGTTCATACATTGTAACGAGCGATCGTGTGTGCCCGGCGGCGATCGTACCCGCGCGGGACTCAGGGGCGAGCGGGGGGCACGCACGCCGGCCGCCGGCGGCGCGCTAGTGCCCCCTAGTGGCCGATAAAGAGCGGACGTATAGCTACGTGCTCCCGCGTAGCAGTGCCACCGTCCCGCAGTAATATGACGGCGGGCGGTCGGCAAGTAGTTAATTAACTCCATGTAAGAATGTGAAATGATGGACTTGGCATTGTGGATCATGGTGGTATCTACCCCATGTTTGTGCTAAAATGTCCTCCTCATATGTGGTATTAGAACCTAATCCTCTAAACCTTTTTTCCCTAGATCACCCAATGGCTCAGATGTTCCCGAGTGTACATGGAAGCCCTCATGCCACAAGGAAGATTATTGGCCTTACCGGAAGCTGAAATCTGCTACTGCCGTATGGTGCATCGGGACGCAGGTCACGGGTAAGCACAGATTCTTCTCTTTGGATGGCCACACATTTTAAAATTTGGACAGATAGGCAGTACAAATGGACGGGCCTCCATGGGTCAAACACAACGTATTGAAAAAAGATTGGAAAGAATTCCATTACCCTTCCATGGTAGAAGAGAGCCTCTAGGTGCCGCCAACAGTATAAAGTTGGAATATCGTGTGGTCTTCGGTCTTGGATACTCTTTTAGTCATACAAAAGACTTGTTCTTATAGGAAATGTGCGACTGTAGTTATTGTTCTTTTTATGATGTATCACAGACTATAGAAGTCCAAAGGCTCCATGCCAACCTACCTGAAAAATGTAGAATGGCTATTAGTGTACCCCTATGAGAAATTTTAGAGTGGCAATCAATGGCTCCAAGGGTATCCTTCTCTAAGTTCCTTGCGAGTTGTGGGGTGGGCTTGAACGTTGCATCCAGAGACACATCTATCTTCCTCAGTTTCTGAAGAGGCTGTATACAGGGCTGCCTTAATGAGAGGGCACACATGGGCACTGCCCAGGGGCCGCAGCTGCATGGGGGGCCCCTGCCCTTTCCTCTTAAAAGCTGGTCCTGGAGCCCCTCTACATCCCAGATATCCCCCCACAACTCTGACCCCTCTACACCCTAGATATACTCTACCTCCTACCTATGTGATTTTTGTTTACCTGCACGGTCTCCATTGTAGGGGCCCCAGAGCATTACTTTGCCCAGGGGCCCATAATGCTATTAAGACGGCCCTGGCTGTATATTATTACAACAAAACATCTCACCTTCGCCCAATAGAATATGTACAATCTCAATGTCACTCCAGGCCCTTGCCCACTATAAATTGGTGTGTGACAGGAGGGCCAGTGGAACACAGAATCCCTTGGAAAGTTTGGGAAACCCCTTTATTCAGCTCCCCATGCACCTCTTTTGTCTAAGAAACCCTGTGTCCATTACAAGCTCAGGGTGAAGGAGAAAATATGTCTTGGATTACTTGAAATGGGACAGTAATATTTATCCACAATATCTCCGAGGATAGATGTAAAAATTATTCTTGGTTTGTTTGATTCTGACCTCAACGTGTTAGATGAGAGAGCTGATCACATTGGCCTCTGTACAATGTAGGAGACGGGCCGACTCCTGCTGGAGCTCCTGCTATCGTGTGAAGGTGTCCTGTGTTTATACTTATGATAATGTATCATCTACTATATGAAGCTCAGAGACAACAAGCCTCAACAATGCCCAGGAGGGCACGGAGTTGCATCTGCTGCTTTAAGGGATTAGTTAATTAGCTCATGTTAATTAGGTTTCTGGTGACAGGTGTATTGTTAGAGTAATAGGAGCAGGAGGGGGGAACCTCCTCTTCAACTGTTTATAAGACTGTATTCTTGTTTTAATAAACAGTTCATGGTGAACCCAAAATCCCATGGAAAGGTTGGGAAACCCTTGTTTCAGCTTCCCATGCACCTCTTATGTCTAAGCAACCCTGTGTCCATTACAGGCTCAGGGTGACGGAGAAAATATGTCTTGGATTACTTAAAATGGGACAGTAATATTTATCCACAATATCTCTGAGGATATATGTAAAGACTATTCTTGGTTTGTTTGATTCTGAACTCAACGTGTTAGTCACAAGGGCAGGGCCACCTGTAAGGGGCCCAGAGGTCCCCAGGGGCCTGGAGGGCAACACCCCCCTTTTTTTTGTAAGGGGCCCGGAGGTCTCCAGGGCCCCGGGTGGCAACCCCCCTTTTTTTTTATACAAATATTTTATTTTTTTATTAAAGGGCCCAGAGGTCCCCAGCGCCCCGGATGGCAACCCCCCCTTTTTTTTATAAAAATATTTTTTTTATTATTAAAGGGCCCAGAGGTCCCAAGGGCCCCAGATGGCAACCCCCCCATTTTTTTTTATAAAAATGTTTTCTTTTATTTATTGTTTTATATATATTTGTTGTTATTAAAGAGCCCAGAGGTCCCCAGAGCCCCGAATGGCAACCCCCCCTTTTTTTTATAACATTTTTTTATTTTAATTTTGTATATATGTTTTTTTATATATTTTTTTATACTTTTTTTATTTTATTTTTTTATTAAAGGGCCCAGAGGTCCCCAGAGGCCCGGATGGCAACCCCCCTTTTTTTTATAAAATGTTTTTTATTTTGTATATATGTTTTTTTTATATATTTTTTTTATACTTTTTTAATTTTATTTTTTATTAAAGGGCCCAGAGGTCCCCAGGGCCCCAGATGGCTACCACCCCCACTTCTCAATTAGCGGAGGCACCCCCCCCCCCAACTTATCATTTCTCAACAGCCCCCCGGCTTCCCAATTTGAAGTGGCAGCACCCTCCCCCCCCTCCTAGTTCTCTGCTCCAGGGTGCCCATGCCTGAAGCTGTGTAAGGGGCCCCATAATTCCTGATGTTTTTGTTCATGCTGAAGGAAGCTGCTTTGTTTTGTCTGTTTTTGTTTTGCTTGTTTTTGTTTGGTCTGTTGCTTTCACCAACAGGGCTGGTTGGTTGGTGAACCCAAGCTCCCCCGAATATATCACATTGGATAAAGCTGACTGGTAGGATGTATATGTGGAATAAACAAATTCAGGATTGAACAGACAGACAACCGTTCACACGTGTGCTTTTATATACATTTTTAATTAATCCTTCATATGTGCAATACAGAAATGTTTTAAAAAATTCTAATACCACATTGATATAAATGTAATTGAAATAGCAGCTAAAAAGTTTAATTTAACCACTTAAGACCCGGACCAAAATGCTGCTAAAAGACCTTGCCCCTTTTTGCGATTCGGCACTGCGTCGTTTTAACTGACAATTGCGCGGTCGTGCGACGTGGCTTCCAAACAAAATTGGCGTCCTTTTTCCCCCACAAATAGAGCTTTCTTTTGGTGGAATTTGATCACCTCTGCGGTTTTTATTTTTTGCGCTATAAACAAAAATAGAGCGACAATTTTGAAAAAAATGCAATATTTTTTACTTTTTGCTATAATAAATATCCCCCCAAAATATATATAATTAATTTTTTCCTCAGTTTAGGCCGATACGTATTCTTCTACCTATTTTTGGTAAAAAAAATCGCAATAAGCGTTTATCGGTTGGTTTTCGCAAAATTGATAGCGTTTACAAAATAAGGGATAGTTTTATTGCATTTTTATTAATTCTTTTTTTTTTACTACTAATAGCGGCGATCATCGATTTTTTTCGTGACTGCGACATTATGGCGGACACTTTGGACAATTTTGACACATTTTTGGGACAATTGTAATTTTTACAGCAAAAAATGCATTTAAATTGCATTGTTTACTGTGAAAATGACAGTTGCAGTTTGGGAGTTAACCACAAGGGGGCGCTGTAGGATTTGTGTGTTCCCTGTGTGTGTGTTTACAACTGTAGGGGGGTGTGGCTGTAGGTGTGACGTCATCGATCGTGTCCCCCTATAACAGGGATGACGCGATCGATGCTGCAGCCACAGTGAAGCACGGGGAAGCCGTGTTTACACACGGCTCTCCCCTTTCTTCAGCTCCGAGGACCGATCGCCGCACTCCAGCGGCAATCGAGTCCAGCGGACCCAGTCCCGGAGCTTCGGCCGGGGTCACGGGAGCGTGCCGCGGGCGCGCGCCCGTGACCCACGGCTGGGTACTAGAACCAACGTATATATATGTTGATGTGCCCAGCCGTGCCATTCTGCCGACGTAAATGTGCAGGAGGCGGTCCTTAAGAAGTTAAAATGCGAACAGAGTTGCTTTATTTCTAGTATTTTTTTTTCCTTTTTTTTACGAAATAGAAATTCATTATTTAAAAAAAATATTTTAACAATCTAACAAGGTAATAAAGAAAAACAAAATGACAGTCAAACATACCTGACCATTGAAGCGGTCACTGGGAATGTTTATGGGGACATCAGTTTGGAAACTTATATGCACTGCTCAAAAAAAAACTGGGGTTTATTAGACCCCTAATCCCCCCCTCTGCCTTCCAAGGCCAGGTAAATACAGAACCAATACTGGAAGTGATGAAATCTTCATCAATTAAGGCCTCATTTTTTACAGAGGAGAGGGAGAAACTGATGTTCCTCTGTTTTCTTTGTACGCTGCCAATCCAACCAGATGGAATGAGAGAAGCGGGAAGAACAGCAGCAGGGATAGCGCTGCCATTGTCCATTAGCAAAGGTGCTGAAAAGGAGATCCTATGCTCGGGAGGAGGGAAGAATAGACCCTCAGACCCTGGTAAGTGCCTTGCTGCCCAGCCACTCAACAGCGCTCCCTTCATATGGCGCCCATGGCACTTGCCATGGCTGCCATACTCTAGATACACCACTGATCGCATGTATGAGGCTTTAGTCTTTTGACTAAAATGTAATTTTAGTTTTAGTCCCATTTTAGTCTTTTGACTAAAATGCCATTTTAATTTTAGTCATCTCAATTGTTTTAGTTTGAGTCGTATTTTAGTCAACTAAAGTAGTATTCATTTAGTCGTTTTAGTCGATTAAATTAACACTGCCTTCTACAACGAAGAGCTGGAAGGAGAACATAGAGATGTAGTAAATGGGCCTTGGGGGTGTAATGCTGACTGTGAACCCTCCAGTACTGCTGATAGGAGACAAGAGGTGCTTCAATGAAGAGCTGGGAGGAGAACAAAAAAGTCTAGTCAATAATCCAATCGCACACGTTCCTGGTAAAAAATTACTCGTAAGAAAGGATGGGTGCTGAAATGATTACCAGCTGGATACTGGAGACATCAAACAAACGAACAATGGCCCGGATTCACATACATTAGCGCATATTTATGCCGCCGTAGCGTATCTTCTTTACGCTACGCCGGCGCAACGCAGAGAGGCAAGCATGGAATTCACAAAGCAAATGCTTCCAACTCTGCGCCGGCATATCGTATATTCGTAGGCGTAAGCCAGCGTAAGTGGAAGTGGGCTGGAAGTGGGCGTGATACATTTAAATGAAGCGTGACCCCATGCAAATGATGGGCCGAGCTTCAGACAAGTACTTAAAACGAACTGCACATGCGTCGTACCTTACACGCATCCCAGTGCGTATGCTCACAATCACGTTGAAACAACTGCCTGAGATACGTCAGATCACTGCCTATGACGTGAACGTAACCTACACCCAGCCCTTTTCACGTAAACTACGACGGCGTTCGTTCCCTGGTCCATACCTTTCCATGAGTTGCGCCTCCAATCTGGGGAATAACTTTACGCTGGAAGTAAACCTTACGCAAATCGTTTGAAAAATGCGCCGGGCGCAAGTACATTCGTGAACCGGCGTATCTCCCTCATTTGCATATTTGCATCGAAAATCAATGGGAGCGCCAAATGCGTCCAACGTAAATATGCGCCCACTATACGCCAGCGTAGGCAAGTTACGTCGGTCGAATGAAGTCAGTTTTTAGGCGTATGTTAATTCTGTGGGCACAGCGCATTGATACGACGGCGCATATTTACACTTACGCAGCGTATCTCGAGCTACGTCGGCTTAAGTGCTTTGTGAATCCGGGCCATATTCGCCAGCACACCAAGGATCATAAAATTACGTACAAATTTTTTTAAATGCAAAACAAACATCACAATGGTGCAACGTTTCGAGGTCGCGCAGGTCCTCTTCGTCAGGCAAGTGATCACTTGCCTGACGAAGGGGTCCTGCGCGACCTCGAAACGTTGCACCATTGTGATGTTTGTTTTGCATTTAAAAAAATTTGTATGTGATTGGATGATCCTTGGTGTGCTGGCGAATATGTTTGTTTCTTTTACAATGACGAGCTGGAAGAAGAACATAGAGATGTAGTAAATGAGCCCTGGGGGTGGAATGCTGACTGTGAAACCTCCAGTACTGCTGACAGGCGACAAGAGGTGTCCTACAATGAAGTGCTGGGAGGAGAACATAGAGATGTAGTAAATGGGCCCAGGGGGAGGAATGCTGACTGTGAAGCCTCCAGTACTGCTGACAGGCGGCAAGAGGTGTCCTTTTACAATGACGAGCTGGAAGAAGAACATAGAGATGTTGTAAATGAGCCTTGGGGGTGGAATGCTGACTGTGAAACCTCCAGTACTGCTGACAGGAGACAAGGGGTGTCCTTCTACAATGAAGAGCCGGAAGGAGAACATAGAGATGTAGTAAATGAGCCTTGGGGGTGGAATGCTGACTGTGAAACCTCCAGTACTGCTGACAGGAGACAAGAGGTGTCCTTCTACAATGAAGAGCTGGGAGGAGAACAGAAAGGGGTAGATTTTGTTTCTTGATGGTGTGAAGATGCGTTCAAGAAACCTTTACCAAGGATGGATACATTAAATATGCAATATAAATAAAATAAATTAAAATGTTTGTGATGCTCTTCCAGGCTGTAAACTGTCACACATCTGGATTTCTTGTCGCTCCGCATAATTAGACATCATGCACACCATCCTTCGAGAGAGAGAGAGAGAGAGAGAGAGTACCACTTTCTGTAGACAAACAGTAATACCGCAACTGTGATCAAAAATAAGAACATGTAGCGGTCTTTGCACATATATACAGTAGGTCATTTCTCGTGGTAATTATATAACTTTCAGGAGAGCAGTAAATAAGTGAAATAAGTGTAGATTAGGTTAAGAGGTTTGTCAGTTTTTATTGCTGTCTATGTCCCCGTTGGGGAGATCCCCTTGTCTATTTGTCCTGCTTACCTTTACCTTTGAAATTGAAAGTAAAAGAAAACCCCAAATAAGTAATAAAGGGAAAATCTTCCAATTGACACCCTAGTTCTAATGACCTGGGGGTCCTAAAGGAATAACCCCTAATTTGCAGTGATTTTTTCTCACTTCCTGTTTGGCTACGGGACAGGAAGTGAAGCGAAATCTCCACAATTGGACACAGATTGTGAAAAAAAAGGGTTATAACCCTACCTTACTCTATCCAAAATGGAAAACAAAAAGTTTTGCCTATAGTTCTACTTTAAAGAAGGTAAATTCACCAGAATGAGAAGGTATCCACAGCAAAGGTTAGAGCACATTCCATAAGTGGTATCGTTCATAATATTTAAACAAATAATACCAATAATAGCAATAATCAGTAATCAATAAGCTGCATTTTTTGAAAGCTATTCCATCCAAGGGTGCCACATTGATGCAACATCCAAGTAGGTGCTTTTGATACCAACAATGTGCAAAACCATTTACAACTCTGATCTCTACTTCGCTCCACCCAAGACTTCCTATTACGTAATTCCCTTATCACCTTCTTCCACTTTCACCTCTATGACTTCTACAGCCTCTCCCATCCTCTGGAACTCCCTATCCCAAGTTTTCTATGTATCGCCGCCGACTTTATTTATTATTAGGTGATCTCTGAAAACTTGTCTCTTCAAGGAAACCAACCCCATCTCAAAGTATCACCCAATTTGTCTACTCCGCTCCACCCAAGATTCCTAGTAGGTAGTTCCCTCATCACCTTCTTCCACAGTCACCTCTATGACTTCTACAGAGCCTCTCCCATCCTCTGGAAATCCCTACCCCAATTTGTCTAGGTATAGCCTACTTTATTCATCATTAGGTCATCCCTGAAAACTTGTCTCTTCAAGAAAACTAACCTCATCTCAAAATTTCACCCAATTCGTCTACTCCGCTCCACCCAAGCCTTTCTACTAGGAAGCTCCCTCATCACCTTCTTCCAATGTCAACTCTATGACTTCTACAGAGCCTCTCCCATCCTCTGGAACTCCATATCCCAAGTTGTCTAGGTATCACCTACTTTATCCATCATTAGGTGATCTCTGAAAACTCATCTCTT
The DNA here is from genome assembly GCA_029574335.1 of Rana kukunoris. NCBI lineage: Eukaryota > Metazoa > Chordata > Amphibia > Anura > Ranidae > Rana > Rana kukunoris. Next base: position 156,571 of record JAJQKJ010002418.1, on the reverse strand, counting down.
CAATGAAACCAAACTCATCTCAAAATTTTCGTCTACTCCGTTTCACCCAAGACTTCCTACTAGGTAGTTCCCTCATCTCCTTCTTCCACAGTCACCTCTATGACTTCTACAGAGCCTCTCCCATCCTCAGGAACTCCCAGTCCCAATTTGTCTAGGTATCGCCTACCTTATCCATCATTAGGTGATCCCTGAAAACTCGTCTCTTCAAGCAAACAAACCTCATCTCAAAGTATCACCCAATTCATCTACTCCACTCCACCCAAGACTTCCTACTAGGTAGCTCCCTCATCAACTTCTTCCATGGTCACCTCTATGACTTCTACAGAGCCTCTCCCATCCTCTGGAACTCCCTATCCCAATTTGTCTAGGTATCACCTACTTTATCCATCATTAGGTGATCCCTGAAAAATCATCTCTTCAAGAAAACCAACCTCATCTCAAAATATCACCCAATATGTTTGTTCCGCTTCACCCAAAACTTCCTACTAGGTAGTTCCCTCATCTCCTTCTTCCACGGTCACCTCTATGACTTCTACAGAGCCTATCACATCCTCAATAACTCCCCATTCCATTTTTTTCTAGTTATCGGCTACTTTATACCTCATTAGGTGATCCCTGAAAACTTGTCTTTTCAGGGAAACCAACCTCATCTCAAAATTGTACCCAATTTGTCTGCTCCGTTCCACCCAAGACTTCCTTCTAGGTAGTTCCCTCATCACCTTCTTCCACGGTCACCTCTATGACTTCTACAGAGCCTCTACCATCCTCTGGAACTCCATATCCCAATTTGTCCAGGTATTGCCTACTTTATTCATGATTCATCATTAGTTGATCCCTGAAAACTCGTCTCTTCAAGGAAACCAAACTCATCTCAAAATATCACCCAATTCGTCTACTCTGCTCCACCCAAGACTTCCTAGTAGGTAGTTCCCTCATCGCCTTCTTCCAAGGTCACCTCTATGACTTCTACAGAGCCTCTTCCATCCTTAGGAACTCCCTATCTCAATTTGTCTATGTATCGCCAATTTTATTTATCATTAGGTGATCCCTGAAAACTCATCTCTTCAAGAAAACCAACCTCATCTCAAAATATCACCCAATATGTTTGTTCCGCTTCACCCAAAACTTCCTACTAGGTAGTTCCCTCATCTCCTTCTTCCACGGTCACCTCTATGACTTCTACAGAGCCTATCACATCCTCAATAACTCCCCATTCCATTTTTTTCTAGTTATCGGCTACTTTATACCTCATTAGGTGATCCCTGAAAACTTGTCTTTTCAGGGAAACCAACCTCATCTCAAAATTGTACCCAATTTGTCTGCTCCGTTCCACCCAAGACTTCCTTCTAGGTAGTTCCCTCATCACCTTCTTCCACGGTCACCTCTATGACTTCTACAGAGCCTCTCCCATCCTCTGGAACTCCATATCCCAATTTGTCTAGGTATTGCCTACTTTATTCATCATTTGGTGATCCCTGAAAACTCTTCTCTTCAAGGAAACCCAACCCCCCGCCTCTACCTAAGTGCTATACTCTGACCTTTTCCATCAACTCATTTCCCACAGCTATTTGCTTTTGTACCACTTTGTTAGATTGTAAGCTTCACAGGCAAGACCCAACCTTTTATCAAATGTAATATGTATCAGTCTACCTTTACTTTGTAAAGTGCTGCACAGACAGTTGGCGTTATATAAATCCTGAATATTAATATTAGGAGGACAGACCTAAATAATCCATTCAATTCTATCAAGTTGTGTAGGACCTTTTTAAATACTAAACAGCTATTGGTAGAACAAAAGGAGATCGTCAAATCAGATTGTAGAGTGTATAGTGAGCTGACGTCTGATAGGACTAAGTGGTAATTGGCATTTCCCAGTAGATTGAGAGTACCTGTTCTCCATCCCTATCGATCTCACAGCTCCATATAGCCCAATGCATCCAGTAACTCCGGGCTCTCGGCATCTGGATCGGAAACCAATTCCGAAAGATCCTCTAGCCACGCTCTGCCCATCTGGAATGGGCGACATCCGCAGTTTAGACTACAAAAGAATGATCAAAGATTCAGTATATGGAAAGCCCCTTTAAGAAACATTTCTATCAAGAATATAATGTTTTTTTTATGTATTTGCACAGTTTTGGAATTAGTGTTACCTGAAAAAAAAAAAAAGGAAATCAGAAATTCAGAAGAAACTTCTCCTTTTGAGTAAGAGCCCATTCACACCTTGGCGTTTTGTCGCCTGTAGCGCGACGCTTACAAACGCCAGAGGGATGAAAATACATTAAAGGCAATGGGGATGGTTCACATCTGAACGCTGTCGCGCATATCGCCCGTCGCCTGTAGTCAAAAAAAGTTCCGGACCCTTTTTTGTCGCGCAAATCGCGCGATTTGCGCGTATTTGAGCGTTTTTTTTTCCCATTGAAATACATGTAAATCGCCCGATACGCGTGTATTGCGCGACAACAAGCGTTTGAACGAGCGTTTTGACGCCACTGTTGCTCAAATTATACAGGAAATGTGAAATAAAATATACATATCAAACAGGAAGTCCAAAAACCACCATTTTCCATAGCAGTATTTTCACACAGCAGCATGGATATGGATGCAGAGATGAGTGAAACCCTCTCCCTCCTAGACCCAGAAAAATTTATTAGTATGATCAAGGAGCACCCCTGCCTCTATGACATTAAAGACCCAGCATACAGTCTGCGCACAGTTCGAAAGAGGGCATGGAACCAAATTGCCTCTCAGATTTTTGTTCACTGGAGTGACATCACAGAAAAGGATAAAAAAGGTAAACTCCTGCAAGCAGTTAAAAAATTCCATGATTGTAAACCCATGTTTTTTTGCTTTTATCTACAGAAGACTATTTTGTTATTATATTCTCAAGACTGTGACATATGGTGAACACATCGTACACTTTTGACACAAATTTTAACGCCTTTCGCATTTTTTGCTCTAATGTGACTAGCAGGGAAATGCTAGGGGGTTTGAGGAAGGGAATGTGTAATCAATATAGTGTTTTTAACAGTGGCGGAAGGGTGTAGACTGGGGGAGGTGACAGAACTGTGTCACTATTTGCAAGAGACACAGATCGGTCTCCTCTCTCCCTCACATGATGCTGTAATTTTGTTAGCCGCCAATGAGAAATGATCTCATCTGTGTACATATGAGATCATCTCTAATGGGCCGCACAGATTTTCTATCAAACGGTCACTGAAATGTGTCTTTCACAGTGTTCTGTAATTTGATGTGTCCAATGTCCATGGCCAGCACAGAAGTTCCCCACTGGGCGCTCTGGAGCGCGTGAAGGTTCAGCCTTTTACAAATACGGACCACAACAGAAGTAGAAACACCCTGTGGCCGTTTATGTGCTGACGGCCGTCTTGAAGTGGTTAAATAAAATATCTATTGCCACCACCGTTGGAAAGCACCTATGCTGCTGCACGAGCACAGATTTGGCCGTTTGCTAGCCTTTTATCCGGCCCTAGACACAACACCTTCCACAGTTCATGACACACTATCCCCCACCTTGACAACAACAATGGGGCACTGTACTGTAGTATTCACTGATAACAATAATGGTATACTATTCCACCTAGGAGGATTAGTATACCATCATTGTTATCAGTGAATAATACAGTACAGGGCCCCATTGAGGGGGTACTCCCCTTCCTAGTAGGCAGGACCCGGGACCAAGTAGGCAGGAATGAGGCGGGACCTAGTAGGCAGGACTGAGGCAGGACCCGTGAGTTGTTCTTCCCATCCTGACACTCTGACCCCAATTTGATAGCATAGGGATAATGCACCAAAAGTAAAAAAAATCTCAAAATAAAATAAACATGAGACTTCTTAATACATCAATGAAATATTTTTATTGTATCACAACAGCATATGATTTATTGTTCAAAAAAAGTACAGCAAGCATTATAGTTTCCCCAAAAAAATATAATGTTAATAATTAAATACTATCCAGCTGCCATGGTACCTGTCCTGCAGGAGACATGAAATATGCGGCATACTGATCGCGGACATATGAACCCTGCCTGTTCCCACGGACACCAGTCCATTGAGCTCTTTCCATAGTCTCAGAAACAGGCTCTTCAAAATCAAAGCCATCGCGCTGCCTCACAAAGTTGTGCAAGGCACACGCAGCTTTGACAGCAGTGACGGCATTCTGCATGTTTAGCACTATCGGAGTGTGCAGGAGCCGCCACTTATTGGCAAGTATACCAAAAGCGCATTCAACTACTCGCCGTGCTCTGGTTAGGCGGTAGTTGAACACGCTCCTCTCCTCTGTTAAACTATGACCCGAATAAGGCCGTAGGAGATTTGTCCCCAAAGAAAAGGCCTCATCACCCACAAATACACTGGGTAGGGGAGGGCCATTTGTGCCTGGGAGTGGACTGCATTCTGGTAGGTCAAGATCATTTGTTCGCAGCATTTGACCAAAAGAAGAGTTCCCAAAGATAGTTGAGTCCGCGCTGCTGCCATATGACGCAATGTCTATATATGTAAAACAATAGTTTGCATCAGACACAGCCATCAATACAAATGAGAAATATTTCTTATAGTTAAAGAATTGGCTTCCACTTTTCATGGGCTTCACAATCCTGATGTGCTTCCCATCTATTGCTCCGACACAATTGGGAAAGTTGCAGCGTTGCCAGAATACCTCCGCAATCTGTGCCCATTCCTGTGCAGTAGGTTTCTTGAAAACTACCTCCTGGAGAACCTCCCATATAGCAGAGCAGGTGTCACGTATGATGTAACTCGCTGTAGACTTGCCTATACGGAAGGCATAATGTAGACTTCCTAGAGACTGTCCAGTCGATAAATACCTACAAAGAAAATAATATATATTATTTTATTTTGTTTTTGACAGTTAAACAGATAAAGGAAAAATGGAAGCATATACGTGACGCCTACATACGCTACCTGAGACAGATAAAAAAGAATACCAGGAGTGGAGCGGCGGCATGTGCCACGAAGGAGTACATACATGCAAAGGAATTGGAATTCCTTCGACCTTCAATGACTTTGGCGAGGTAAACTATTATCTGTACTAAGGACAGTAAACGAAATGGGTATACGTATATAATATATAATATGGGTTTATAATAACTCATTTATATTTTCAGGACTGAAAATAGCTGGGAGGAAGTAGCTCCAACCGCCCCTGTCGGGATGGATACAGGCAGCAGAAACTCCAGCGATCAGCCACTGGAGGGTCTGGAGCCGGAAAGCCAGTTGGCCAGTTGTTCGCAATCGACGACGCCAACACCTCTGGGAGAGGAGGAGTCAAGACCAAGGCCGTTACCGATTGTAGCTGCGAGGGGGACCAAAAGAAAGGCTCCGGATCAAGACCCAAATTTAAAACTAATGCTGGAGATAATGGCAGAAATGAAAGACAAAATGGGTAGTAATCAACTTTCATATGGAAACAAGTCTACCCAATGTCTAGCGGAACTAATCGACAGAGTTCCTAAAAGCCTACAGGCTGAAATGTTGGCTGGGACAATACGTTACATTGCCACCTTTATTCCACCAGAAGAACCCTTCCAAACCCCAGAACCACCAGCCTATGGTCCCTATGCTAGACACACCCCGCAACATCAATCAGCACCAGCACTTCCTCATTTCACAGCACCACCTTTTCCCAGCCACCTACCTCAACCAACACCACCTAACCCGACTCAGACGACAACAGTTTCTACCCACCCTCATCTACCAACACCACCTTCTGCATACACTTCCACAACACTTCCTGCTGTCACGCACCTGCATACGCAAACTTCAAAACTTTCAACTTACACACACCCACAGACGACACCTTCTGCCTACCATCCTTCGACTTCCCAAACACTTTATCTGCCGACACAACCTCCTTACCCTTCTCGGACGACATTGACGTATTCTGATTTCCCACACCAGCCTACACTCCCACCTTACAATCACCAACCTACACCAACACCACCAACACCACCACCACCACCAGCAACACCACCTTCCCGTTGGCAGTATTCTACTCAATCCACTTCCGATTGGTCAGGTTTTGGCCAAGCCATACATTCTGGCATGTCAGTGGATGACACAGGGGAATCCCCTAGAAGTTTTCAGAATATTTAAACTGTTCTTTTCTATGAGCAACGTTTGCTTCAGTTCGTTTTTTAAAAAAAAATAAAAAAAAAGTTATATTATTTGTTGAATAAAGTTTATGATATTCTTTCTAAAAAAATAAAAAAATTTGGACCTTCGAAAACGTGTGTTTTTTAATATTACATGCATATACAAATATATTTTTATTGGGTAGTGTATGCAATAGTGTTTCGTGTGTTAGGTTTCCGCCTATCACGGAGGCCCTCTCGTCATCGGACGAGGGGGCCTCCGTGATGGACGAACACTGAACATATAGGATGCTGAATGTTACGCCTATCAGGCAGGTCAGGAGATGTAATGGAGCAGGTATGGCATGTGATGGGGCACAGTCTGTGATGTAATGGGGCACAGTCTGTCATGTAATGGGGCACAGTCTGTCATGTAATGGGGCACAGTCTGTCATGTAATGGGGCACAGTCTGTCATGTAATGGGGCACAGTCTGTCATGTAATGGTGGCACCGTGAGGCGTGTCATGAATAGTAGGAAGGGGGTAGTCTTTTATATGGTGAGTATATCACTAAAACAAACTTTTTGGATGTAAAAATAGGGGGTCGTCTTGCACACAGTGGTCTTATACCACTGCAAATACGGTAGCTTTCTTTTGTGTTTTCTAAAATTTTGATTTAGATTTATTTTATGGGCACTAGTGCATCATTTTGTAAAAAGAAAAAAAAAGTATATCAGCACAAATTTGGCAAAGATTTTTTAACTTACCTCAGTGTGATGATAAGTCGCTCCACAGGTGGTATGCTATTGCGGAAAAAGGTGTCCATCTTCTGTAATCGACCGCTGAGTAGTTCAAGCAACTCATCGAAGCTGTTGTAATAAAAATAAATGGGGTTTTAAGCGGACAAAGAAAGGTACAATGTCAAAAACAATGAATAGAGTTACTTTTTACTAACCTTTTCATTGACATCCTAGTGTAGTCCAGAAATTTATCCTCATGCTCTCGGAGATCTTTAAAAAGGACCCAAAACTGGCCTGTCTCTTCCCGACCGGCAATAACAGGGTGGATCCAATATCTCCGTGCCCTCTTCCTTCTCCTCTGTCCCTGGTATAGCATATATGTGGTGGCAGTGGCTGCTGCCAGCAAACATGCCATCTCATCATTGCTCATTTTCAGTGTGGAGTCGAAAGCACAATGATGACCCGGAAGAGGTATATTCACACAGGAAGGGGAAAAAAATTTTCCTAGGATAGCAACAAGTGATGTCAGGAATGATAATTTTTCCTATTGGATTATGTGAAAAAGGACCATGTACCAAAACGTCGGAAGACGCGGTATGCAAACGCGCGCAAACGCGCATATACGCGCGACAAAACGACCAAAAAAACGTCGGAAAAAACGCCGGAAAAACGCCGCTATTGTCTACGTCTAGGTGTGAATGCAGCCTAAATAGATTGAGTAATATTTTCAGGCATTTGCACTGTTTTTCACACCTTCCTCTTAATGTTCTCACAGAAATGTTTACAGCTAAACTCCAGGCACAGATTATTTGCAACAAAAAAGAGACTTTCACCCTACCACACCTCGGATAACTATAAGATCTAATCAACTTGTTTTTTGTTTGCTTTTTTATTTTTTTTGTTTGTTACTTTTTATTTGTTAATATATGATTGATATAGGATACAAACGCCCTGGGTAACATCTATCACCACTGCGCCAATAAAAACAAAAAGTGAAATAAACTACAGCTGCTACTTAGAGAATGAATAATTAAAATGAAAAACACACATTTTCTTACATTTACTTCTATTTAGGTTAAGTTTTTTACATTTTATTTGTTACATTGTATTTTTGATCACATTGCATGAGAGGTGCTTTATTTATTGTTTATCACACAGGTTTCTTAAGGTAGTGAATTGTAGGGCGGCGGGCGTAGCCCTCTGCCAGTACATCTTCAATATTTATTTTACAGGTAGACTCAGGGCCAATCCTGATCCATGGGGAAAAAAAATATTGATAATGGGGGAAAAAATTGCAGAAGAGCAATCAACCAAGACGGGTTTTGTCCGATTCTTAGACAGAGATTTCCTCCGACTTCCTGATGTGGTCTTCAGAGCAGTCTAAATCTCTCTAATGGGACAAATGTGTCTAAATTTTTTCCAATGGAACAAAAATAAACACTAACAGGGATTCTTTTGATTCCCTTGCATTTTAAATCTCATGCCGCGTACACACGACCGTTTTTCGGGTTGTAAAAAATTACGTTTTTTTTATGTCATTAAAAACTATCGCGTGTGGGCTCCAGAGCATTTTTCATGACGTAAAAAATGGGCATTAAAAATTTAGAACATGCTCTAATTTTTCATGTCGTTTTTAACGTTGCCGTTATTAACCTCGTAAAAAAAATGGTCGTGTGTGGGCATTAACGACGTGAAAAAAACCCGCATTAGACGGGAGTGCTCGTTGTGGTAAAACTAGCGTTCGTAATGGAGTAAGCACATTCATCACACTGTAACAGACAGAAAGGCGCGAATCGTCTTTTACTAACACAAAATCAGCAAAAGCAGCTCCAAGGGTGGCACCATCCGATTGGAACTTCCCCTTTATAGTGCCATTGTACATGTTGTACGTCACCGCGCTTTGCTAGAGCATTTTTTTTTCACGATCGTGTGTAGGCAAGGCCGGTTTAACGATCGGGTTGAAAAAAACGTTGTTTTTCCTAGACCATTAAAAATGTTGTCCCAGATTCACGGAGCAATTACGCCTGTCTAACTGGTGTTAGACAGGAGTAATTTCAAATTTCGCGCGCCGTATCACTAGTTTGAATCCTCAAACCATGATACGGAGGCTTCGGGGTTCGATCCGAGAGGCTTACGTCTTCGTAAGCCTTCGGATCTACGCTGCGATATTTTTGCGGCCGCTGGGAGGAGTCCGCGTCGTTTTCAGCGTTGGGATATGCAAATGACTTTTTACGGCGATCCACGAAGATACGAGTGGTCTTCGCAATCGCTTACGTCAATTTTTTTTTCCACGTACTGTTAGACCAGCTATTTGTCGAATAAAATGTATTTTATTTTTTTACGTAACTCGTTCGGGAATAGGAATGTCCGTAAACGACGCTACTCAAACAACGAATGACGTAACGACGTGATTTCGCGCAATGCACGGTGGGAAATTTCTGAATGGAGCATGCGCAGTTCGATCGCCGCGGGAACGCGCCTATTTTAAATGCTTCACACCCCCTACTCGCGTAGATGGCTTGCGCCGGTAGAAATACACTACGCCGCCGTAGATTACTGGACAAAATCTACCGGGATTCCACGTAGAGCCAGGTAAAATACGGTGGCGTCGAGTATTTCTGATACTCTACGCGAATCTAATTGTATGTGAATCTGGGCCTTTATTTTTTACATCCTGAAAAACAGTTGTGTGTACGCCGCATCAATTAACTTTCTCTTTTGATAACAAAAAATATAATGCTATAAAAGCTTAATACCTATATATATATATATATATATATATATATATTTTTTTTTTTTTTTTCTTGTGAATTTATATATTATTACCCGGTTTCCTGCACTGGTCTCCTCTCTTCTTCCACATTTTGCATTCTAGGGAAAGATAGAAAATGAGATACAAAGTAGTAGATACTGTAAATACGAGGGGGGTCTTCAATAAGTTGTGAAACTTTTATATTTCCGCTGGAAACGGTGAAGGCGGTAACTCCCAAACTGCAACTGTAATTTCCACAATTTTAAATGCATTTTTTGCTGAGAAAATTACAATGGTCCCAAAAATGTGTCAAAATTGTCCGACGTGTCCGCCATAATGTCACAGGCACGAAAAAAATCGCTGTTCGCCGTCATTAGTAGTAAAGAAAAAAAATTATAAAAATGCAATAAAACTATCCCCTATTTTGTAAACGCTATAAATTTTGCGCAAACCAATCGATAAACACGTATTGTGATTTTTTTTACCAAAAATATGTAGGAGAATACATATCGGCCTAAACTGAGGAAAAAAAATATTTTTTTATATATTTTTGGGGGATATTTATTATAGCAAAAAGTAAAAAATATTGCATTTTTTTCAAAATTGACGCTCCATTTTTATTTTTAGCGCAGAAAATAAAAACCGCAGCAGTGATCAAATACCACCTAAAGAAAGCTCTATTTGTGGGGAAAAAGGACGCCACTTTTGTTTGGGAGCCACGTCGCACGTGCAATTGTCTGTTAAAGCGACGCAGTGCCGAATCGCAAAACCTGGTCGGGTTCTTTAGCTGACTAAAGGTCCGAGTCTTAAGTGGTTAAAGAAATCTTCTGCAGAAATAAAGGACACCTTTAAAAAGATAACATATTTTGAAGAAATCCTCTTCAAAAATGAATGTGTATTTTTTAAGGATACCAATCCAGAGATATATGCAGATCATTTCTTTCATAACAACACTTATATAGAGAGGAATACATAGAAATATGCAGAAGAGTAGAAACATTTTCCCTCGACTTACGTGAGGAGCGTTTCCATTGAGACGACAGGCGGAGGTGAAACCAATGGTTGTGTTTGTTGGACATTTTCCACCATCGAAGGGATAATCTGATTTCCGTTCTCATCTCGGTATAAATCGCGCTTCTTTTTTATCTTTGGTTTTGGAGTTTTTTGTTCTGGTGGGAGAGAGTCTTATGAGGGTGGGGAATGTCAATGTTTTGTAAATATCCTGCCCCAATCCATTTGTGTGCCGACATTATTTCGATTTTTTTTTTGTCAAGATGTTGCTAAGTTCTTAAAATACAAAAAAAAAAAAAAAAGCAATTCTGGTGTTGTGTGTAGCTTTAAAATGGGAACTATGGGTAAAATAAAAATGTTAGGGCCAGATTCAGAGAGCCGTAACTCCTGTGTAACTGGTGTTAGACTGGAGTAATTTCAAATTACGCGCATTTTTTAGCTAGTCGGAAACCTCAAACCATGAATAGACGGCTGCGGGCTTCAATTCGATTGTCTTACGTGTTAGTACGCCTTCAGATCTACGATGCAATAAAATTGCGGCCGCTGGGTGGACTTCCCGTTGTTTTTCGCCGTCGGGGTATGCAAATGAGCTTTTGCCGGCGATCCCCGAAATTACGATCTTCAATCGCAATCTCTTACGGCACCTTTAGTCATCTTTTTTTTGCGTAACACTATACCAGCTTTTGGCTGGTCTAATATTAGACAGCCCATGTTAAGTATGGCCGTCGTTCCCGCGTCGAATTTCTACGTTTTCCGACGTCTTTTATTATTTTTTACGTAAGTCGTCCGGGAATAGGAATGTTCGTAAACGACGCTACTCAAACAACGAATGACGTAACGACGTGATTTAGCGCAATGCACGGCGGGAAATTTCTGAACAGAGCATGCGCAGTTCGATCGCCACGGGGACGCGCTTAATTTAAATGCTTCACGCCCCCTAATCGTGTATTTCGATTACGCGGCGAGAAATAGACTACGCCGCCGTAGCGTACGGGCAAAAATCTACCTGAATTCGGTGTAGAGCCTGGTAAAATACGGCAGCGTAGTGTATTTCGATTATGCAGCGCAATATTAAGTGTCTTTGAATCTGGCCCTTAGACTTTAATGGTGTTCGCATGTTTTGCTGCGGGGGGGGGGGGGCTGTCATCCCTATCCAGGACTTCTACAGACCTTGTCCCATACTTTGAAATTCCACACCCCAATCTCCTACTCTATTAATTTTTGAGGTGTTCCCTGGAAACTGTTCTCTTCCTGAGAAGCCTCTATTCTGCCTCCACCTAACAAACTGCACTTTTATTTTCTTTAGCACCTAATGCCCCATAGTTATTAGCTATTCTATCATAGGACCCCCCTTCCTAGATTGTAAGCTCTAACGATCACGGCCCTCTGATTCCTCCTGTATTGAATCGTATTGTAACTGTAATGTCTGCCCTAACATTGTAAAGCGCTAATCCTGTATAATTATTAGTGTTGCTCACAAATATTCGTATTGCGAATATTCGGCTCGAATATGGCATATTCGAGTATTCGCGATATATTCCGAATTTCGCTGTGAATATTCGCTATTTCGAATATTCGTATTTTTTCAATTTTTTTTTAGAACAGATCACATCCTAGAGATCCCCATCGACGTCTAAAAGCATTGCTGGTATGATTAGAGACCCTGGGCCGAGTAGCTGCAGCGCTCATTTTATATTGCCGAAAAATCGCAATGCGATTATTCGGCAATAGCGATATCGCGCGATTATTTTCGAGAAATTCGCAATATTGTTTTTAGCTAAAATAACACATATATTCGATTTCAGAGTGTTACTGTCGAAATTCCGCAATCAATTTCTCATTCGCATTTTTGCGAAATTACGATAAAATATCAAGAATATTCTGAGCCAATCAGAGTGCTCCTTCCGCATTTGCCGAATATTCGCAATTATTTTGTATTGTAATATATCACGAATATTCTGAGCCAATCAGAGTGCTCCTTCCGCATTTGCCGAATATTCGCAATTATTTTGTATTGTAATATATCACGAATATTCTGAGCCAATCAGAGTGCTCCATTCCGCATTTCTCGAAATTTCGCAATTATTTTGTATTATAAAATATCACGAATATTCTGAGCCAATCAGAGTGCTTCATTCCGCATTTCTCAAAATTTCGCAATTATTTTGTATTATAAAATATCACGAATATTCTGAGCCAATCAGAGTGCTCCATTCCACATTTCTCGAATATTTGCAATTATTTTGTATTATAAAATATCACGAATATTCTGAGCCAATCAGAGTGCTCCTTCCGCATTTGCTGAATATTCGCAATTATTTTGTATTGTAATATATCACAAATATTCTGAGCCAATCAGAGTGCTCCTTCCGCATTTCTCGAAATTTCGCAATTATTTTGTATTATAAAATATCACGAATATTCTGAGCCAATCAGAGTGCTCCATTCCACATTTCTCGAATATTCACAATTATTTTGTATTATAAAATATCACGAATATTCTGAGCCAATCAGAGTGCTCCTTCCGCATTTGCTGAATATTCGCAATTATTTTGTATTGTAATATATCACGAATATTCTGAGCCAATCAGAGTGCTCCTTCCGCATTTGCCGAATATTCGCAATTATTGTGTATTGTAATATATCACGAATATTCTGAGCCAATCAGAGTGCTCCTTCCGCATTTCTCGAAATTTCATTCGCATTCGCAATTCGCATTCGCATTCGCAATAGCGAAATTTCGCAATCATTTCATTTCCAAAAAATATCGCGAATATTCGCATTTAACGAATATATCTCGAATATTCGACTATATATTCGAGATATATCGCGAAATCGAATATGGCATATTCTGCTCAACACTAATAATTATAATAATGATAAAAAATTAGTGTCACGTGTGACTATTTAGTATTTACCTGTAATTAGTGCATTGCGCGTATTTTCAAGTCGTGTTACCGAATTATGTAGATCCTCCTCGTTTAGGAGTCCCCGAACTCGAAGAATTTCCCTTTGATAATTCAATGTTATTTTGTCCATATACAACGGCAAATCCCCTCTATTTAGACAAACAGGAGAAGAATGTGAAATCAAATATGTCTTTTACGTTTACATTTTTTCATTTATCTCCAAAATCCAAGCAAGCGGCTAAACACAGATCTAAAATACACAAAGGTGGGCCAAATTTCCTACTAAAAGATCTGTGATTCTGTTCAACCAGTCTTGTGATTCTCACATCTCTGCCAGAGGAAGGAAGGCCTCCGCCATTTTCACCGCGCACCGCACCCCGAACCCACCCACTTGTGGCATTTACTATTGTATCCTGGCTTCTCCTCTCGGCCAATCAGGACAGGAGGCGGATCTTAAAGTGGAGTTCCACCCATTTTTTTAAGTTTGTCTGTGCTGCATGCCCTAATCTCATAGGGCCAGATTCAGAGACACGTAAATTTGCGCAGCGTAATCAAAATACTCTACGCTGCCGTATTTTACCAGGCTTTACATCGAATTCAGGTAGATTTTTGCCCGTACGATACGGCGGCGTAGTCTATTTATCGCCACGTAATCGAAATACGCAATTAGGAGGCATGAAGCATTTAAATTAGGCGCGTCCCCGCGGCGATCGAACTGCGCATGCTCCATTCAGAAATTTCCGGCCGTGCATTGCGCGAAATCACGTCGTTACGTCATTTTTTTTTGGAGTAGCGTCGTTTACGAACATTCCTATTCCCAGACGACTTACGTAAAAAATAATAAAAGACGTCGGAAAATGTTGAAATTCGACTCGGGAACGACGGCCATACTTAACATGGGCTGTCTAATATTAGAGCAGCAAAAAGCTGGTATAGTGTTACGCAAAAAAAAGATGACTAAAGGTGCCGTAAGAGATTGCGATTGAAGATCGTAATTTCGGGGATCGACAGCAAAAGCTCATTAGCATACCCCGACGCGGAAAACGACGGGAACTCCACCCAGTGGCCGCAAAATTATTGCAGCGTAGATCCAAAGGCGTACTAACACGTAATCCAGTCTGATTGAAGCCCGCAGCCGTCTTTTCATGGTTTGAGGTTTCAGACTAGTGAAAAGACCCGCGTAATTTGAAAGTACTCCAGTCTAACACCAGTTACACAGGAGTAAGGGCTCTGTGAATCTGGCCCATAGTGTTCAGAATGGACAATTTTTATTTATTTTGTTGCCTGTAAATACCTTTATTTTGTAGTCCTTCATTACTTCCTCCTCCTTATTAGCCTAGGCTATTAAGTCACAAGGCTATTTGGAAGGGTTTTCTGGGATAGGCATCATGTTTCCCAGTAGTCCTTGCAAACCCAACAGAAACCTATTACATTGCTTGTGCAGCACTGAGCATGTGCGAGATATGCAAAGCTGAAATCCAGGAAGTCATACAGTCTGGCTTCATGATGCCCACACTTAAGATGGCCACGGTCTATTTCTAGATTCTAAATGCTGTAACAACCTAACAAAACGGACCTTAGTTTACAGACTAACTTTACTAGAATACATTAAGCTTGTGTGTTACAGGGGTATTTATATTTAAAAAGTGAAATTGTGGGTGGAACTCCCCTTTAAGACCTGGCAGGGGGGAGTTTGTTTGCAGCCCCCCCCCCCCCCCAAAAAAAAGGAAAAACCAGTCTCCCCTGCTTAGAAAGTATGGAAGCCAAAGGATGATTATATTTTGATCTGACGTATTTTCCTAATGAAAACAGACGTCATCTCCACAGTTTATAATACAGGATAAAAAAAGTCACACTTATTTTTTGATCTTTCGGAAGAATATGCTTTAAACGTACCCGGTGTCCTGTTGAGGGATGCTCAGACCTTCTCTTTCCATGCTGGACATTCTATAAAGAGAAGATTAAATATTATTATATTATTATTAAATATACACTATATTACCAAAAGTATTGGGACGCTTCCTTTACACACTCAAACTTAATGGTATCCCAGTCTTAGTCTGTAGGGGTCAATATTGAGTTGGCCCCACCCTTTGCTGCTATAACAGCTTCAACTCTTCTGGGAAGGCCGTCCACAAGGTTTAGGAGTGTGTCTATGGGAATGTTTGACCATTCTTCCAGAAGAGCATTTGTGAGGTCAGCGTTGATGTGTAACGAGTGATCGCGGGTGGCCCATAGTGGCTGAAAATGCAAAATCGCCTAATATTACGTGATTTTGCGCAGCCGAGGAAACCTGGTTGGCAAGCAGTTAAAAACATCCCTTTGCTTCCCGAAAGAGCACTTATCCGGCGCTTAGAAAAATGTTATAATAGAATGAAAAAAGCAGCTGCTATAAAAAAAACAAAGAAAAACAATCAGCCAAAAAGGGCCCCCCCTCCCGCCGCTCTCCCGCCGCTCTCCCGCGCCCTCCGCCTCTTACCGGAGCCGTTGGTAGCGGCGGAGGCGATCGGGTCCTTCTCCTTCCTTGGTATGGAGACGAGTGAGGGCAAAATGGCTCCCACCCATCTCCATGCCATAGCAGGGTGGAAGCGACGTCAAAACTTCACTTTCGCCCATACCTCTTAACCCCTTCCTTACCAGCCCAAAGGGGAATCACGTTATGGTGATCCCCTCGCCGATGAGACTGGACATTGCACAGCGTCCTGTCTTCACGGCGTTCTAGGGCGCGCCCGCGGCACCACTCGCGATCCCGCGCGGGTGCCCGACGGCCGTGATTGCCGCCGGGCACCCGCGATTTCCGACAATCACGTCAGGAGTGTGGATCTGTGTGTGTAAACACACAGATCCACCTCCTGTCAGCGGTGAGGAGACTGATGTGTGTTCTCAGTACAGAGGAACACACATCGATCTCCTCCCCCTGTGAGTCCCCCTCCCCCTACAGTTAGAACATACTTTAGGACACATTTTAATCCCTTCAGCGCCCCCTAGTGTTAACCCCTTCCCTGCCAGTCACATTTACACAGTAATCAGTGCAGTTTTATAGCACTAAAGTTATACCAGCTTTTGGCTGGTCTAATATTAGACAGCCCATGTTAAGTATGGCCGTCGTTCCGCCCGCGTCAAATTTTTACGTTTTCCGACGTCTTTTATTATTTTTTACGTAAGTCGTCCGGGAATAGGAATGTTCGTAAACGACGCTACTCAAACAACGAATGACGTAACGACGTGATTTCGCGCAATATACGGCGGGAAATTTCTGAACAGAGCATGCGCAGTTTGATCGCCGCGGGGACGCGCTTAATTTAAATGCTTCACGCCCCCCTAATCGCGTATTTCGATTACGTGGTGAGAAATAGACTACGACGCCGTAGCGTACGGGCAAAAATCTACCTGAATTCGGAGTAGAGCCTGGTAAAATACGGCAGCGTAGAGTATTTCGATTACGCGGCGCAATATTAAGTGTCTCTGAATCTGGCCCCTAATCTTTAAAAAAAAAAATCCCTTAATACATTACACTTAGCCCCCTTTCAGGCTTGGTTCACACTGCTGATAATTCTTTTGCGAATTTGATCACTCAAATTCGCAAGTCGTTCAAATAACATTGTTTTCCATTAGTACTGTTCACATCAGTGCGGTGCGAATCTAAGGCGGCGTACACACGACCGAGAAACTCGTCGGGCGAAACTCATTGTTCTGCCCGTCGAGTTCCTTGTTCGGCAGTCAAAAAGCTTGTCGAGCCAAATTTTCCCATTGAACATCGAGGAAATAGTGAACATGCTGTCTTTTCGGCTCGACGAGTTCCTTGACGGGTTGCTCGGCGAAAAGTGTACACAGGACCGGTTTCCTCAGCAGAATACGTCTTCCATCGAGGTTCTTGCTGGATTCTGCCGAGAAACTCGGTCGTGTGTACGCCGCCTAAGCTGCAGAAAAAAGGGTCCTGTGCGAGTTTGATCCATGTGCGATGCAAATTCAGCTCTATATACTGGCATTA
Organism: Rana kukunoris; assembly: GCA_029574335.1. NCBI lineage: Eukaryota > Metazoa > Chordata > Amphibia > Anura > Ranidae > Rana > Rana kukunoris. The sequence continues at coordinate 139,064 of JAJQKJ010002418.1, read as the reverse complement.
CCTGAAATTGCGGCCGCGAATCGTGGCAAAATCACAGAAAATTCAGTGAAATGGCCGTGAAATTGTGGTAAAATCGCGTGATTTTAAATTTGCAACCGTGTGAACCTAGCCACACACTTATACAGCTTGTCCGACGATGCAAAATCGCATTACAAGTCCTTCTCCATATTGGCATGACATTGAGGGTAGGTTCACACTGCTGCGATTTCAAAATCACGATTTTTACAGCGATTTTGCGGCTGCCTTTTTGGCGCAAATTTGCCGCGATTCGTGGCCGCGATTTCAGGGAATGCCAGTGTATAGAGCTGAATTCGTATCGAACTCGCACAGGACCCTATTGTTCCGCAGCTTATATTCGCAACGCATTGATGTGAACGGCACTAATGTTAAACTATGTCATTTAAATGACTTGCGAATTTGAGAAATCGCAACGGCTCAAATTTGCAGTAGAATTTGCAGCAGTGTGAACCTAGCCTAAGTCGTGCCGACTTCAAAGTAGTCCCTGAACTACTTTGGTCCGATTTTGATGCCACTTACATAGGCATACCCTGAACTGGCGGAAAAAAAAAGGACGCCAATTTTGTTTGGGAGCCACGACGCACGACCGCGCAATTGTCAGTTAAAGCAACGCAGTGCCGAATCGCAAAAAGGGTCCTTTAGCTGTATAATGGTCCGGGTCTTAAGTGGTTAGGGGAAGTTTTTTTTTATAGGTTAAATAAAAGCTTTACAGTTTTACAGTTTTATGAGGCTTTCTTTCACTTCCTTTCCCCCGAGTATAATGGAAATCTCTCAGCTGATTGCATTGTGGTGAATCAGAGTATGAAAGTGTAAGATTCCCCGCCTGGCTGATCGTTTTTCTAAAGGTCAGGCAGATGTTCATTTGGCAGTGATCCCAGCCACCTTACTCAGATATACAGAGGCTAGTGTTTGTTTGGAATTTGGTGAGTGCAGATTCCCTAGGGCAGTAATGGCGAACCTTGGCAGTGGCACCCCACATGTTTTGGAACTACATTTGCACTACTTACATGCACTCTGCAGTGTAGTTGAGCATCATGATAAATGTAGTTCCAAAACATCTGGGGTGCCAAGGTTCTCCATCACTGCTATAGGGAGTGAAATCCCTAGGTGTGGTGATGGTCGAACGTCTAAAACAGCTGATTTGTCTCCCCTAATGTAATAGCTATAGAAACCAACTGTAAAGTACTAACTAGAATGATACTTAGTACCAGCCAAAATTGCTAAATGTACCCCTGACTACCCTGGTCATTGCTTTGGCGGCTGCACAGAAGAAGGTACATACAAACACATTTGGTGGTCGTGTCTTACAGTCAGTGCCAATCCTGACCTCCCTGGGGCCCTAAGCAAAATTCTGCTAAGGGGCCCTCTACCTGACCCGTGATGCCATGAGCTATGTAAACCATTGGACTTGTGCCCATTGCACGCCATGCTGCCTTGTACCCAGTGCCCAGTGTCCATCAAATTCAGCCTTGTGCCCACCAAACGCAGCCTTGTGCCCAGTGCCCAACATGCAGCCTTGTGCCCAGTGCCCACCATGCAGCCTTGTGCCCACCATTCAGCCTTGTGCCCACCATTCAGCCTTGTGCCCACCATTCAGCCTTGTGCCCAGTGCCCATCAAATGCAGACTTGTGCCCACCAAACGCAGCCTTGTGCCCAGTCCCCGCCATGCAGCCTTGTGCCCAGTGCCCATCAAATGCAGCCTTGTGCCCACCAAACACAGCCTTGTACCCAGTCCCCACCATGCAGCCTTCTGCCTAATCATGCAGCCTTGTGCCCAGTGCCCACCAAATGCAGCCTTGTGCCCACCAAATGCAGCCTTGTGCCCAGTGCCCACCATGCAGCCTTGTACCCACCAATGCAGCCTTGTGCCCAGTGCCCACCATGCAGCCTTGTGCCCAGTGCCCACCATGCAGCCTTGTGCCTAGTGCCCACCATGCAGCCTTGTGCCCAGTGCCCACCATGCAGCCTTGTGCCCAGTGCACACCATGCAGCTTTGTGCCCACCATGCAGCCTTGTGCCCAGTGGCCACCCCCTGTGCGTCTCCAAGCTTACTATTTGGAAGCCGATTACACTACAGCCTGAGGGCTGTAATCGGAAAGCCTATCAGATAAAATAATGAGGATAAAATTAAAAATATATTTATATATAAATTTATTGTTGTCTTATTTTTTAATAAAAATGTTTTTTCCAAAAAAAGTGCGCTTGTAAGACCGCTGCGCAAATACGGTGCGACAAAAAGTATTGCAATTACCGCCATTTTATTCTCTAGGGTTTTAGAAAAAAATATACATAATGTTTGGGGGTTTTAAGTAATTTTCTAGCAAAAAACAAAACAAAACAGTTTTAGTCTCGTAAACGCCGAATCTGAAAAACAGCCAAGGTCCTTAAGTGGTTAATTACATTTTTTTTCTGTAGACTTAGACTGATACATTTTGCTGAAATCCCAACATTTTGTATCATCATCGCCATCGTTGGGCTTAGTGTTTCTTTTCATCAGCACTCTACTACTGTACATAGACATTAATCATCCTTGAAGTAGGGAAGCCTCGAGTGCAGAAGCACAGATGTAAGGAAATGTCTTCCCTCAACGCGTAAACATTGAGCAATGAGGAAATGGTTCTGAACGTTCGCACACTCGGCGTGACAGCAACTATAAAACTAAATATAAACTTACCAAACTTCTCCGGTGCTCTTCCCCGAGGCCCTCTGACTACCGGGAGCTCGAGTGGAGACTGACTTAGAAGCTACCTTAGTACACCTGTGATTGGCTGGTTTGGTTGTCACATGATCGGCCTAAAGTGTGACCTCTTTATGATACTGTGGAAGAGCAACATGTGGGAAAGGGATGCAGCAACTCCGAGCACCAGAGAAGACTTCCCTGTAGACCTTTTAGATGATGAAATAAAAAAGATATAATGTTATTAATTGTAACATTTAGGCTGAATTTACACCTGAGTGTAGCGTCTTTGAGTGTTTTTTTTACTGCTAAAGATAAAATAATGAGGATAAAAAAGTTTCCTTTTTCACTGTTTGTGTTTTTTTTTTATTTTATGTGTTTTAATTACTTTTTTTATTCATTTTTTTTTCTATAAAAAAAAAAAGATAAAATAATGGGGATAAAATTAAAAAAATATAGGGCCAGATTCACAGAGCCCTTACTCCTGTCTATCTCGCGTTAGACTGGAGTACTATCAAATTACGCGCGTCGTTTCACTACTCTGAATCCTCAAACCATGAAATGACGGCTTCGGGCTTCAATCCCACTGGCTTACGCGTTCGTACGCCTTCGGATCTACGCTGCGATAAAATTGCGGCCACTGGGTGGAGTTCCCGTCGTTTTTCCCACGTCGGGGTATGCAAATGAGCTTTTGCCGACGATCCCCGAAATTACGATCTTCAATCGCAATCTCTTACGGCATCTTTAGTCATATTTTCGCTGCGTAATGTTATACCAGGTTTTAGCTGGTCTAATATTAGACAGCCCATGTTAAGTATGGCCGTTGTTCCTGCGTCGAATTTCAACGTTTTCCGACGTCTTTTATTATTTTTTACGTAAGTCGCCCGGGAATAGGAATGTCCGTAAACGACGCTACTCAAACAAAAAATGACGTAACAACGTTATTTTGCGCAATGCACGGCGGGAAATTTCTGAACGGAGCATGCGCAGTTCGATCGCCGAGGGGACGCGCCTAATTTAACCACTTAAGGCCCGCCTACTGCACATTTACGTCGGCAGAATGGCACGGCTGGGCACATCAACATATATATACGTTGATTTTAGTACCCAGCCGTGGGTCGCGGGCGCGTGCCCGCGACCCGGTCCGAAGCTCCAGGACCGGGACCGCGGGATTCGCGGACCCGACTGCCGCTGCAGTGCGGCGATCCATCCCTGGAGCGGAAGAACGGGGAGAGCCGTAGGGGGACGCGATCGATGACGTCACACCTACAGCCACACCCCCTACAGTTGTAAACACAACACATAGCTCACACATCCCCTACAGCGCCACCTGTGGTTAACTCCCAAACTGCAACTGTCATTTCCACAGTAAACAATGCAATTTAAATGCATTTTTTGCTGTGAAAATGACAATTGTCCCAAAAATGTGTCAAAATTGTCCGAAGTGTCCGCCATATTGTCGCAGTCACTTTCTTTCTTTTTTATTTTACCCCGTTTGTCTTGTTTTGTCACTTTTTTTGTTGGTGCTTGCACTTTTAGTGTGGCGAGTAGGGTGCTGGTCCTCGGGCCTGCTCTGAAAGTTCTGGGAGTGGGAGGACATGGCCTTCTGGCTTAGTTCACCTGCTCTCATGGGGTCTCCCTTCGGGGGGGGCCTCACCAAGGAGGGTTCTGTTTCGGCAGTCCCTCCGAGGATGTTAGGCCATGTGGTTTCGGCTGCATGGGCCTTAGTGGGGTGCTCGTGGTTTCAGCTGCTTGGACTCCTATACTCTTTTCCCTGCCAGGAGCCTAACACCCCGGGGGATCAAAGCTGGGTCCTTTTCGGAGGACTATTGACGATGGCACCCATCGCAGTTTTTTGTGTTTCACTCTTTATGTGTGTGCACATTTTTTCCTGCACCGGGTGAAGTTTTTGGGTTGTGTTTTGCACGCCACAGGCTTTTCAATAGAAAAAAAAAAAAAAAAGACGCTTACCCCGACTTGTTCTTTCCCTGACTTGTTCATTCCCCGGCTTAGTTGGAGTAGGCGGTACACTTTGGTGGGGGTCGGTCAACCATGCCCTGTGACCTTTGACCTCTGGGAACCCGCCTTCTGACCTTTGACCACTGGGGGAGGTCCCTGTCCCAATTCCTGAGTCCTAGACATATTCTTCAATGGTAAACCCTAACCCTAACTCTAACTCCAATGCCTAACCTCTAACCTCTAACCCAGGGGTGCCCAACCTTTTGAAGAGCGAGAGCCAATTAAGCAACTTGTTACCCGGTTGTGGGCTACAATGACCGGAGCGGGTGGATGGCATGTCCGTGTCTGCTCTGCATATGCGGAGCGGACATGGCCACAGCCCACCAAACTCCCAGGTAATAACAGAAGTGTATGGCTCAGTGCAGGTAAACTGCTCTGCACCTGCAGATCATTTTGAAAGCAGCCCAGTAACCACTGTAGAACAGATATGCCCTTATATACACTGTGATTTTATTAATAATGGTATTCTATTCCATCCCAGAGCGTGAGGTCGCGGGCCACATCAGAAGGCTCCGTGGGCCACATGTGGCCCCCGGGCCACTGGTTGGGCACCCCTGCTCTAACCCTTTGGGTTCCCCCGCATCCAATTCACATGTCAGCAGATTGTGACCGACTCTCCATGGAGCCGACTCACACATCTCCGCAGCGGCTCCGGTGCGAAAGCACAGGGGTCCTCCTGTGCAACTTTTGGTCCATTTGACTTCCGAATTCAGCCAAAAATTCAGACTGAAATCGGACCTGAATTCGGTGAATGGGGACGCAGCGGACTCCTGCTGTGAGCCGCTCCGTGCTGCGGTGAGAACCCAGCCTAAGACTTTTGCGCAGTGCTATATACTGTACATATAGTGGTTTGCAGGGGAGGTATTTGTTGCCAGAGGGGTGGATTTTTCAGTTCGGTGGAGCAAAAGAAATGATCATAGAGAAGAAATTATAATTGTTTTCTTCAAAATATTTGGCAGTGTCACTGTGGATTTGCAATGTGACAATGCCCTGACATACTATTAGGCTACTTTCACACTGGGGCTGCCCATGCGTTAGTGCTAAAGTGCTGCTTGCTTTAGCGGTGCTTTAGTGCTGTTTAAGCGCCGCTTTTCATTCACTAGCGGAGTGATTTTAACCCCCACTAGCGACCGAAGAAGGCACTCTGACAGGGACAATTGATGTAAGGGGGACTGTGATGGAGATGACTGATGTAAGGGGGAAATCTAATGGGAACAGCTAATGTAAGGGGGATCGGATGAGGATAGTTGATGTAAGGGGGCACTCTGATGGGGGAAGTGGATCTAAAGGGGCACTCTGATGGGGACAGTTGATGTAAGGGGAGACTCTGATGGGGACAGTTGATGTAAAGGGGACTCTGATGGGGAAATTTGATGTAAGGGGGCACTCTAAAGGGGACAGTTGATGTAAGGAGAACTCTGATGGGGAAAGTTGATGTAAGGGGGCACTCTGAACGGGACAGTTGATGTAAGGGGGCACTCTGAACGGGACAGTTGATGTAAGGAGAACTCTGATGGGGACAGTTGATGTAAGGGGGCACTCTTATCGGGACAGTTGATGTAAGGAGACTCTGATGGTGATAGTTGATGTCAAGGGGACTCTGATGGGGACAGTTGATGTTCAGGGGACTCTGATGGGGGCAGTTGATGTAAGGGGGACTTTGATGGGTAAATTGGTCCAAAGGGCACTCTGATGGGGACAGTTGATGTTGGGGGGCTCTGATGGGGAAAATTGATGTAAGGGGACACTGTCATAGGGGCAGTTGATGTAAGAGGGCACTCTGATGGGGAACGTTTATATAAGGAGGACTTTGATGGGGACACTTGATTTAAGAGGACACTCTAATGGGGCAGTGGATCTAAAGGGGCACTCTAATGGGGACAATTGGTCTAGGGGGCACTCTGATGGGGACAGTTGTTGTAAGGGTAGACTCTGATGGGGACGATTGATGCAAGGGGGCTTTTGATGGGGAAAGTTGATGTAAGGGGGCACTGTGATAGGGACAGTTAATGAAAGGAGAACTCTGATGGGGAAAGTTGATATAAGGGGGACTTTAATGGGGACAATTGATGTAAGGGGGCACTCTGATGGGGACAGTTGATGTTTGGGGGACTCTGATGGAGACAGTTGATGTAAAGGGGCACTTTGATGGGGACAGTTGATGTTGGGGGGACACTGATGGGGACAATTGATGTAAGGGGGCACTCTGATGGGACAGTTGATATAGGGGTACTTTGATAGGGACAGTTAATGTTTGGGGGACTCTGATGGGGACAGCTGATAAATGTAGGGTCACACTGATGGGGACAGTTGATATAAGGGGTCACACTGATGGGGACAGTTGATGTTTAGGGGACTCTGATGGGGACAGCTGATAAATGTAGGGTCACACTGATGGGGACAGTTGACGTAAGGGGTCACACTGATGGGGACAGTTGATGTAAGGGGTCACACTGATGGGGACAGTTGACGTTTAGGGGACTCTGATGGGGACAGTTGATAAATGTCGGGTCACACTGATGGGGACAGTTGATGTAAGGGGGAACTCTGATGGGGACAATTGACGTAAGGGAGCACTCTGATGGGGACAGTTGCAAAGCGGTTGTGACACGGCCCTATTCACTTGAATATGTTGTGCCTAGCGGTGGTACTGCATCTGCATGCATCAGAGTATCATTTTTGCTGTGGCCATGGCGCGTGTTCAAACACTTCTGGCCACCGTGTTAGGTTAAAAGGAACGGTTGGGGGTGGTAAAACTGCAGCCCTACCACCTGTGTTTATACATAGAGGTGTAAACTAGACCTTGGGACTATTCCACCTGTGCAGGCCATGGGGTGGTCACCCACCTAAAGACAACAGCTGGAGAAGGCTGCAATGCTTTGTATCATTTAATGTGAAGTGCCAAGTTTGAACAGGAGGCTCCACTTGCCAGACTCGGCCATTCAAGTCAATGGGGCCAAGTCAGGGTTACGTCACAATAGCCCCATTATAAAAAACATAATTTAGGGGATGGCAGGATTGCTTCCTAAATGCCTGAAAGTAGCGGCTTGGCCACTCTCTTAAAAGCAAATTTACTGCAGATTCCTATTCAATGCCTATGTTAGTGAAATATCAGCCATCTCTGCCAGCCAAGCCTTTGTGTTCTCAATATCAAACATCTTTGTTATGCTGATTTTAATTATTTTTGATGGGTACCCCCCGGATATGTCTGCAGGTGTTGGCAGGATCCGATTGTTTATCCACGTGACCGCCTGCAGCCACCATCCCGGACCCGGTAACCACTTCAATCCGAGCATGTACCGGTATGTCTTATAGGATTTGAAGTGGTTAAATAAAAAGTGTTTAGTAGATGTGCCAACTTTGCCAAGCATATTGTCAGGTATACATTGTTAAGGTGCTTCCAGACAAATCTCTTCTTTTGCCCTTTTTAAGCAGAATAAGTCTTCTGTAAATCTCATATGTTCTTATTTTTGTTTTTTTTTGCTGTCGGTGTCCCATTGGAGAGATTTCCCTTCACTTTCTGTCCTGGAGATCCAAAGTGAAGGGAAATCCTGTCCTTTCCAGAACAATTCGAGAGGGTGAAATCGCCCAGTGAGAACACGGACAGCAGTAGAAATCTTTCTCTATTCTACCCCCAAAACTTTAGCTTTAGATACATTTTAGAGCAAAATGTCATGAATTTGGGACTTTGGCTAAATCGCATTTGGGCCAGCTTGGCTCTATGTGAGTATCCATATCCGATAATCCAGAGGTCCGCTGGGGATGCTATAAGTCGCTGTAGTAATTGGTGCTACATACAGTGATAGCTGTGATCTTCTGGGTCCTGTGTGAGTGGCTTCTCCTGACCACTACTTGGTCACTTGCTCAGCATCTCCACTAGGGATGAGCTTCGAGTTGGAGTAGAACTCATGTTCGACTTGAACATTGCCTGTTCGCCGAACAGCAAACTATTTGGGGTGTTCGCGGCAAGTTCTTGTGAACTTTAGAACCCTGTTAAAGTCTATGGGACTCAAACATTTGAAATTTAACCACTTAAGACCCGGACCAATACGCTGGCAAATGACCCAAGGGGTTTTTGCGATTCGGCACTGCGTCGCTTTAACAGACAATTGCGCGGTCGTGCGACGTGGCTCCCAAACAAAATTCGCGTCCTTTTTTTCCCACAAATAGAGCTTTCTTTTGGTGGTATTTGATCGCCTCTGCAATTTTTATTTTTTGCGCTATATACAAAAATAGAGCGACATTTTTGGAAAAAAATCAATATTTTTTACTTTTTGTTATAATAAAAAACCAATAAACTAAATTTTAGTCAAACATTTAGGCCAAAATTTATTTAGCCGCATGTCTTTAGTAAAAAAAAAATCGCATTAAAAAAAAATTAGCTACCTAGCGGGAACAGCGACACTAATACAGCGATCAGAAAAATGATCGCTTAGTGATGCTGGCAATAGGGAGTGAAAGGGTTAACTAGGGCAGTGATCAAGGGGTTAAAACTTTATTGGGGGGGGTGGGGGGGCTACCCTGACACTAACACTGACTGACTGTCACACTGTCTGTCACACTGACACTAAATACAGTAATCATACATGTATAATTACTGCATTCAGTGACACTGTGACAGGGGGGAGGGGGGGGGGGGCGATCGCGGGGGTTAAATGTGATTTTTGTGTGTGTGTAGTGTAGTGTTGGTGCAGGACTTACTTGATGTGTTGTGATCTCTCCTCAGCGGCGCTTGAAACAAACGCCGAGGGAGAGATCACGTCGCTTCCTCCTTCCTGTGTTTACACAGGAGGAGGAAGTGACAGGTCAGGCGGGCGCGCGCATTGGCTGGGAGCGATCCGGAGGGGGCGGATGAAAACGGATAGCCGCCCCCACTTGTCGGATCGCTCCTGCAGCCGCGCGGACCGCCGCATGTACGGGGGGGGGTCCGATCGGACCCCCGATCCCCCCCAAGGCACTGACGTATATATACGTTGATGTGCCTGTCGGTGCCATTCTGCCGACGTAAATGTACATGCGGCGGTCCTTAAGTGGTTAAAGTGCTAATTTTAAAGGCTTATATGCAAGTTATTGTAATAAAAAGTGTTTGGGGACCCGGGTCCTGCCCCAGGGGACATGTATCAATGCAAAAAAAAGTTTTAAAAACTGCAGTTTTTTTGGCAGCAGTGATGTTAATAATTCCTTTAAGTGAAACAATAAAAGTGAAATATTCCTTTAAATTTTGTACCGGGGGGGGGTGTATAGTATGCCTGTAAAGTAGCGCTTGTTTCCCGTGCTTAGAACTGTCCCTGCACAAAGTGTAATTTCTGAAGGAAAAAAGTAATTTAAAATCACTCGCGGCTATAATGAATTGTCGGCTCCCGGCAATACAGAGAAAAGTCATTCATAAAAATCCATACCAGACCTGAAGGGTCAGGAATGGATATTTGGGGGGAACCCCACATATATTTTTTTTAATTTGACGCAGTGTTCCCCTTAATATCCATACCAGACCCGAAGGGCCTAGTAATTGAATTTGGGGGGACCCCACGCATTCTTTTTTTTATGAATGACTTTTCTCTGTATTGCTGGTATCCGACAATTCATTATAGCCACGAGTGATTTTAAATGACTTTTTTCCTTTAGAAATGACATTTTGTGCAGGGACAGTTCTAAGCACAGAAAACAAGCGCTACTTTACAGGCATACTATACACCCCCCTAGGTACGAAATTTAAAGGAATAATTCATATTTATTGTTTCACTTTAAAGCGAAGCTCCACCCTGATTTTTTATTTTTTTTTCAAAAATCTAAAAAAAAAAAAAAAAAAAAAATTAAATGGAAAAAAAAAAATACTCACCCTAAATAGGCTGTTGCTATGCAGAAGTCCCGGATCTGCCCTCATGATCCGCGGTGTGGTTTTCTTCCTCCTCCTCTTCTCGGTGTCTTCTTGTGAATGGGCCGCGCTACATTCTGGGAACTGTGTGTATCCCAGAAAGCAGCCGAACCATTCACAAAGCGCCGCGCTGCTCGCACATGCACAGTAGGAAACGGGCAGTGAAACCGCACAGCTTCACTGCCTGTTTCCCTGACTGTGGATGGCGGTGCCGGGATCGAGGATCAGCATCGGCAGGGGCCGTCAGCGCGGGCGCCTAGGACAGGTAAGTGTCCTTATTCAAAGTCAGCAGCTACACTGTTAGTAGCTGCCGACTTTGAAAAAAAAAAATGCGTGTGGAGCTCCGCTTTAAGCATTATTATAATCACTGCTCCTGAAAAAACGTCAGTTTTTTAAAACTTTTTTTGCATTGATACATGTCTCCTGGGGCAGGACCCGGGTCCCCAAATGCTTTTTAGGACAATAACTTGCATATTAGCCTTTAAAATTAGTCCTTTAGATTTCAAACGTTCGAGTCCCATAGACTTTAACAGGGTTCTAAAGTTCACACAAACTTTTGGTCTGTTCGCAGGTTCTGGTGCAAACCGTACCCAGGGGTGTTCGGCTCATCCCTAATCTCCACCATTCATAGAACATCTTGTATTTTTTTAGGACTGTTAGTGATTACAATTTTGATTCATCGATTTTGTTTTAACCGATGAATCGACTAATTTCGATTAATTATAATGCACATACAGATCCAACTACTTTTAGCCGATCTCCTTGCAGGCTGATTCCCAGTGCACTGGAAAAATGGATAGCAGGATACAAAACACACACAAAGGCAGCGCTCGACGGGAATGGCATTAACATTTTTATAGTCTTCAAGTAGGTAACCAAATAAATATTGCACTGGAGATAAAGTCGATGTAGCTACATAAACTGTAAACACGGTGCGAGTAATACCAAACGGTACCAAAAGCAGTCATAAAAACATGTAGCTAAGTTTGATACTAGTATAAAAATGTGTACAACGATACCACTGCTGAATCCAGATGAGGAGGGGTTAACATCAGTCCGTCGGCATGTAGATGTCCCATGAAGGGAACTATCACAACTCCCAGTGGATGGTTGTAGAATCCCAGATTGATAGAGGGAAGTGATAGAGGGAAGTGTAACAGCCCCTGCGTGTGGCAGATAGTAAGGTCCCGCCGGCATGCAGATATGAAGGCACAGCAAAGGAGCCCTTCAGATGAACACGGCAAGCCCCGCCGGTGTCCGGGACGTCACCGGATCTCCGACGGAACTGCCTGAAGGCCCGGAAGCCGGCGGAGAGGTGAGTGCCAATCAAAAGAATTTTGATTGATCAAAAAAATTTATGATTAATCGAGCAATTAACAGTTAATTTCTACAGCCCTCATTTTTTTCAACGACTACAAGATGTTCTCTGATTGGACGCTATTGGGTGCTCAGCTTAAGTGTGAATGGAGCCTAAAGGCATGCCTAAAGGCTAAAGGTTTTTTACTTTCATGCATTCTATGCACCTTCAGTGTGCAGCTCCCCCTCTCAGCCCCCCTAGTACTTACCTGCGCCTCATCTCGATCCAGCAATGTGCATGGGTGCAGCGGCTCTGTCGGGTCTCTCCCTCCTAATTGGCTCCTGTTGCTGTCAACCACAGCCAGTGAGGAGGGAGCAGGGGCGGGGCTCTGTGTGTCCCATAGACTTTTTGCCCGTTTAAAAAAAAAAAATAACTGTTGCTTTTACCAACACATCTGGTTGGTGAACCCGGATTACTCCAAATATTACATTGGATAAAGTTGACTGGTGGGGTGTATTAGGACAGTAAGGTTTAGTTTAATAAAGCTGAAAAGGTGCATAGCAACCAATCAGCTTTCAGGTTTTATTGTTAAAGCACAAGCTCATTTGGCTACCATGTAGACATGTGCACTGCTGAAAATGTTGTTAGTTTTAGTTTTATTGTTTTTTTTTTTGTTTGTTTTTTTCATTTTTCGGGTCATTCGTTATGTTTGCAATTCATAAATTCATAAATTTCAAAATTCATAAATTCGTAAAATCGAAATATTCATAAATTATTAAATTAAAAAATCTGAAAATAAGAAAGAAAATCCAAAAATTCAAAGGAATAACTAACTAACTAATAATGAATAACTGTTAAATTATAGGTATTGAAATTTCCTTTCAAATTTGGCTGTTAGTAAACGTAATGAATACAAATTTATCCAAAGTTATGAATTATCCAAAACAACAAATTCCTTATCTAAACAAATGGAACAGAATGAATTAATAATAAATAATAATAATAAAAAGTTTTCATTATTGTTATTTATTATAATTAATTTGTTACATTCCATTTTTTTAGATACAGCATTTGTTAATTTGGATAACTTGTAACTTTAGATAAATTTGTATTCGTTACATTCACTAACAGCCAAATTTAGGAAAGAAAATTCCAATACCTATAATTTAACAGTTAGTAATATTTAAGTTATTATTAGTTAGTTATCATTTCAGACTTTCAAATGTTTGGGTTTTCTAATTTTCTAATTTTGAAATTTTGAATTTCGACTTTCCGAATTTGAAAATGTTTAAATTTGCCAATACTTGAATATTCAAATTTGCGAATATTTGGAAACATTTGTTAAACAGCTTTCAACAAATACGTTAGTTCGGAAATATTCGAATTTACACATTTTTTAATTCACAAATATTTGAATATTCAAATTAACGAATATTTGAATTTACAAATATTTGGAAAAATTTGTTAAACAAATTTCAACAAATACGTTAGTTGGGAAATACTTGAATTAACGTATTTGTTTAAAAAATGTATTTGAAATGAAAAAAAAAAATGCACATGTCTCCTACCATGCACAGCTGCACCAGATTTTGCACTCTCCCGGTCTAGTAAATCTACCCCAATATATACGTGGAAGAAACAAATTGAAGATTGAACAGACAGACGGCCACTCACAAGTGTTTTTATTTCCATTTTTTAATTCATCTTCATATCTTCAGTACAAAAATGTTTTTTAAACTTTTAATTTTAACACAACTTCTATATAAATCTAACTGAAATAGCAGCTGAAACATCCCATTTAAATCGTGAACAGAATTCTCATTAAGTGTGACATAAAACAAGGACCTTTTTTCCCTTTTTTAAATATAAATTATTTAAGGGCCATGTATTTTAAAAACATACAGTGCCTTGAAAAAGTATTCATACCCCTTGAAATTTTCCACATTTTGTCATGTTACAACCAAAAAACTTAAATAGATTTTATGTAATAGACCAACACAAAGTGGCACATAATTGTGATGTGGAAGGAAAAAGATAAATAGTTTTCCAAATTTTATTACAAAAAAAATCTGTGGAATTTTTTTTTTCAAGGCACTGTAAAAAGGTAAAAAAAAAAAAAGGTAAAAATTACAGTCAGGGTCAGCCGGCTGCAGAGGAAGTATGTAGAAGAGACCTTCTATGATGTGAGGGCTCTCTAGAAAAATGTACGTGTCCCTTGAAGGGATCATTTGGACTGTTATTTGGGGACAGCGGTATGGAAGCTTATATTGTGTATTATAATACTTAAGCATAGTGTATCATCTTTTTTTGCATCTCAGTGCTGTATCTCCTGCAGCCTTCTTAAGCTGCTTTCTGTCTACATGCCCTCACTCCAGTGTCACCTGCACATGACACTAGAGAGAAGGCGAAAACGGTAGACCAGGGGTCTCCAAACTTCTTGAACAAAGGGCCACTTTACTGTCCTTCAAACTTTAAGAGGGCCAGACTGTGGCCAGTGGGAGTAGAAAATGTCCTGGCTTCAGTAGGAGTAAACTCTTCCCCTTGAATAATATTAGTGGGAGGAATTGTGCCTCGTCATTGCTATCAAGAATAATAGAGAATCCCCCAAAGAAGGGGCTTTTAAGGCAACAGTAGTAAGCGTAATAATGCAAAATACAAAATAATATTTTTAATATTTAATCATATAAAAAAGATCATACAATCTGGTACATAATATTACAATAACAAAAGGGAGTCGAGACTGATCCACATGAAAACTAACGGGCCCTACGCATTTCGGGTAATTGCCTTCTTTGGGGGCCAAGGTCTATGTGGAAACAAGATACATTGCATCAGGTTTACAAGAACATATTATAAAATAATTTTACAATGACATCAAACACAAAAGCAGCGAGTGTAAAAGGTGCAATAAACTAGGTCATACCAGTCATAAAATATCAACTCCGTAAAAAACAACAGAGCATCTCGACCATGGCAAGGTATTCCTAGACAAGATAATATGTAGGAATAGGGGAATTGATAGGTATAATACCTTATACTTTATTATTATAATAATAATTGATACACTTTTTTCTTTTTACTCTTGTGCAACCTTGTGTAATTTGTCCAGGGACTGTACACCGTTTTTTACGCTTCGGCAGCTTTGGTCCAGGTTTGCTTCTTTCTGGGATGTGAAACACCTTTCCCTTATTCCTACATATTATCTTGTCTAGGAATACCTAGACCTTGGCCCCCAAAGAAGGGAATTACCCGAAACGCGTAGACCCCGTTAGTTTTCATGTGGATCAGTCTTGACTCCCTTTTGTTATTGTAATTTTATGTACCAGATTGTATGATCTTTTTTATATGATTAAATATTAAAAATATAATTTTGTATTTTGCATTATTACGCTTACTACTGTTGCCTTAAAAGCCCCTCCTTTGGGGGATTCTCTATAGTTCTTATTCATTCGGGGTGCCGGCAACTTCTTTAAGGTCACATATTTAGGATGTTACATTTATTATCATTGCTATCAATGGGAGGAATAGTGCCCCATCATTGCCATCAATGGCAGGAATACTGCCCCATCAATGGTATCAGTGATAATATTTGTACTCCATTGTTAGTGTCAATGGGATTAATAATGCCCCATCATTGGTGTCAGTGGTAGTAATACTGCCTCATCATTGGTATCGATGGGAGGAATAGTGTCTCATCATTGGTGTCAGTGGTAGTAATACTGCTCTACTATTGGTTTCAGTGATATTGCCCCATTGTTGGTGTTAGTGGGAGGAATAGTGCCCTATCATTAGTTGCGGACAGTGAAGGGGGGGATAATGCCCCACGGGCCGGATAACAGCAAGTAAAGGGCCGAATCTGGCCCCCGGGCTGCAGTTTGGAGACCACTGCTGTAGACCATGCCTGCATTATGTAGCCCCCCTCTAGGGGCGCATATGACAGGGTGACAACGCAAGAGCACAATTAGGTAGACACGTGCACTGCCGAGAAATGTGTAAAGCAGGCTATACACAGTCGAATTTCAAACAAATTTTCTTTTCAAAATCAGAACATTCGTTTTTTTTTTTTTTTTTGTGATGCGATGACGCCACCATTGATTTTCGAAATTCCGCCGACCAAACTTTCATGTTGCCGGGAATCTTCTTTTCTCTCTGGGAATTTTCTTTTCTTGCACATGCACATTTTTTTTTTATTATATTGCTCGCACAATTCTCCCATCATTGATCAGAAAATCATTTGTTTTTCCGAAAATTTCCAACATGTCGGATTCCTCAAATTTGGTTGCCGCACGAAAATCGTCTGCCCACCAACGGTGCGAAATTCGAACGAAACTTCTTTGATTTTCGAAAGAAAATTCTTTAGAAATTTGAACCGTGTAAGGCCGCCTTTAGTTTTCGCTCTATAATTTTTCTTTTGTTTGTTTGTTCATTTTTCAGGTCATTCATTACAATTGCAATTCGTAAATTCTAAAATTCGTAAATTTTGTAAATTCTAAAATTCGTAAATTTTCTAAATTCTAAAATTCGTAAATTTTCTAAATTCTAAAATTCGTAAATTTTCTAAATTCTAGAATTCGTAAATTTTCTAAATTCTAAAATTCGTAAATTCCAAAATCCGAAAACTCAAAAGAACGAAAATTCTAAAATTCTAAATAGTAACTAACTAATAATAACTACCTTTACTATTAAATTACAGGGGTTGGAATTTCCTTTCAAATTTGGCTGTTAGTGAATGTAACGAATACAAATGTATCCATTTCATTCCATTCATTTAGATACGGCATTTGATTTAATTTGTAACTTTGGATAAATTCGTATTCATTACGTTCGCTAACAGCCAAATTTGAAAGGAAATTCCAATACCTATAATTTAAAGTGGTTGTAAAGGCTTACCTGTAGGAAAAAGTGGTTGTAAAGTAGTTGGTTATTATCTCAAATTTTCTAATTTTGAGGTTTTCAGATGTTCCAATTTTCGAATTTACGAATGGGTTTTCGTTAATATGGATGTTTCCGAAGTAACGAATTTGTCGATGTTCGTTAAAAAATGAATTCATAACGAGACGAATTGCACATGTCTTTGTCTACAATTAGGTGACAGTTGTCAGTCCATAGCAGTAAGTGCCTTAACAAGGATCTTTATGGCAGGATCCTCAATGATTAATTTAATCAAAGCTTCAAACAAATTAAAGCGAGTTATTAAAGTGTTACTAAACCCACAACAGTAAAATCAGTCTGTATGTGCATTAAAGCATGCTTGCATTAACCCCTTTGACACGTAAGGGGTTAATGCTCTACATTGTATAGAAAATACTGTTTGATCCTGTCTTCTCTGATTCTTGAACAGAGCCTTGGGGGCAACTCTGCACATGCTCAGTTTGGTGGGAGGGTGCATGTGATCAGCACAGGGCAAATAAGCACTGTCTGGACAGAGGATCAGGGGTCCTGCAGCCTCATAGGTCAGTCAGAGGAGAATTAAAACTTCTCCTACAAGCTTTAACATGATTCTGATAGAAGTCACAAGACTGCTATACACTGCTGATGAGAAAAGGTATTTAGCAGTTTTTATTTTCTAAAACATTTGCATGTCCATGTTCTGTGTACTGTAAGAGACTAGATATAGTCTGTTTTTTTTTTTCAGGGGGAACTTGGGGGAACTCAGTTCCACCACCTCTGGCTCAGACCCTTTGGTGCCTGCTCACCACAATCACTTGTAAACACAGAAGTCCGTTTTTTGTGTTTACAAGTAACAGCTTTACACTCTGGCCCGGATTCACTTACATCGGCGCATATATATGTCACCGTAGCATATGTCTTTTACGCTACGCCGGCGCAGCGCGGAGAGGGAAGCATGGAATTCACAAAGCAAATGCTCCAAACTCTGCGCTGGCGTAGCGTATATTTGTAGGCGTAAGCCAGCGTATCTGGAAGTAGGCGGAAGTGGGCTGGAAGTGGGCGTGATCCATTCTAATGAAGCGTGACCCCATGCAAATGATGTGCCGAGTGCCAGGCAAGTACTTAGAACGAACTGCGCATGCGTCGTGTCATGGCCGCATCCCAGTGCGCATCCTTACAATCACGTCGAAACAACTGCCTAAGATACGTCGAATCACTGCCTACGGTGTGAACGTAACCTACGCCCAGCCAGACCCACGTACAACGTAAACTATATAAAATTCGACGGCGTGTGTTCCCTGGTCCATACCTTTGCATGGGTTGCGCCTCATCTATGGGGAATATCTTTACGGCGGACCTACGACTTTTGCAAACCACGTATATTATGCGCCGGGCGCAAGTACGTTCGCGAATCGCAGTATTTCCCTCATTTGCATATTTGAATTGAAAATCAATGGGAAAGCCACATGCGTCCAGCGTAAATATGCGCCCACTCTACGCCGGCGTAGGCAAGTTACGTCGGTGGGATGAAGTCAGTTTTTAGGCCTATCTAGGTTTGTGGGCGGCGGCGCATATTTGTACTTACGCGGCATATCTGGAGATACGTCGGTGTAAGTGTTTTGTGAATCCGGGCTTCTGTGTGTAACCTCCTGAACTCTGCACTCTGTATGTAATGAAATTCTGGTATTTAATGCCCCTTTAGGACCCTTCTACTGTTTGTGAAAACTGAACGGGTCGTGGTTGAGTTCCTGCACCTATTTTCTGAGAAAAAAAAAAAGCTTTGGATATAATAAATGCAGAGTCCTGGGTTTAGTAACACTTTAAGCCATTTTTAAAGCTTATTGTGATTGGGGTTTAATCTACTTTAATGTTTAATTAATGTTTTTATGCGTGGCTTTAGGAGAATGGTTAGTGTACTCTATCTGCTCTATGCTGTCTGCGTATGCATGCTCTGATTGCTGTGTTCTGTAAGTTGTAGTGGAAAAAACCCTTTACTTCTTGGGTGTGCAGTCACCCCAAAGTCTGTGAACTCATATAGGAGCCACAGAGTGGCAACTAAGGGAGAGAAGCAGCCACAAAGCAATAGAATGTAACAGTGCACACGTGGACAGGGTGGTGGGAGCAAGTGCCACACCGGGGAGGAGAGCAGAGAGAGAATGTAGTACATGAGCCACGGGGGTGTAATGCTGACTGTGAACCCTCCAGTACTGCTGATAGGAGACAAGAGGTGTTCTTCCTTCTGCAGAGAAAAGTTGAGAGGTGAACAGTGAGAGACAGAGTTTGTTTCCTGATGGTGTAAGGCTGAATGTGTACAGGAAGCTTCTTTTAAGGAAGAATACATTAAATAAACCATTGTACAACATAAATAAAATAAATAAAATAGTGAAGAAGCGATGTTTCCAGTGAAGAGACTCCTCGGTACTTAGAGGACGAAGACTCTGGCATAAACTGTCGCACATTGGGATTTTCCTATAATACTTTGAAAAGGCTGCCCTTAGTCATCATGCACACCTCCACCCTTTGGGAGAGTATCATCTTCTGTAATAAAACAGTAATGCAGAAAACATAAAAGCATTAAACCATGTGAAAAAATAAAGTGCTATATAAATTCTGTATGATAATAATAGTAATGTATATATACAGTATACAGTGAAACCTCGGAATGCGAGTAACGTGGTTAACAAGCGCTTTGCAATACGAACATTTTTTTTTTACATCTTGACTCGGTTTGCGAGTGTTGTCTTGCAAAACCAGCAGGATTCAAGCCACAGCAGTGTGCAGTACCGCATTTGGCCAGAGGTGCGGGGCTGCCGGAAATGTTCAGAAATACTCTGTAGGACAAACCTAAATAATACATTCAATTTTAAACAGTTGTGTAGGCTCTTACACTACCTAACAAATAATGCACATTTAGATTGTAGAACGTAGAGTCAGCTTACTTCTGATGGAACTTAGGCTGCATTCACACCTGAGCGTTGCGTTTTCGGTCGTTTTTTCCGGCATTTTGTCGTGCGTATTCGAGCGTTTGCATACAGCGCCGTCGGACGTTTTTGAACTTTGACGTTTTTTATTTTAGCCAATAGGAAAAATGATCATCTCTTTCATCACTTGTTGCTATGTTTGTAGGTTATTTTATCTTCTGCCTTGGTGAAAAGTTCTATTGACTCAAGCGACAAAACGCCCAGAGAAACGCTCGTTGTCGCAAGCGTTTTCCATTACTTTCTATGGGAAGTACAAACACCCAAGTACGCCCAAAACGCCCGATTCGCGCAACAAAAAAGGGTCCGGAACTTGTTTGAACTTCAGGCGTTCGGCGTCACGCGTTTTGTAGTGGAGATGTGATGCCGCGTACACACGGCAGAGAAACTCGATGGGCAGAACACATCGTTCCGCCCGTCGAGGTTCTCTGCCGGCCGTCAGAATCGGCGACCCGCCCGTCGGGAAAGGCAACCAGCCATTCATCCCGACGGGTTGTCGAGCAAATAGAGAACCTGTTCTCTATTTGCTCGATGGGTTTCCCGACGGGCGGGGCTCGCCGAGAGCGTACACACGGCCGAGGTTCTCGGCAGAATGCGGCTCCCAGCGAGGTTCTCGCTGGTTTCTGCCAAGAACCTCGGCCGTGTGTATGGGGCCTTAACCATCTCCATAGAGAATAATTAATTTTTTCCCCTCTAGCGTATTGTAGCGTCGCGCATCAGGTGACCAAACGCTCAGGTGTGAATGGAGCCTAAGTGGTAATTGGAAATTTCCAGTAGCTTGAGAGTACCTGTTCTTCAGTCCAATAGATCTCATAGCGCCATTCAGCCCAAGGCATCCAGTAACTCCGGGCTCTTGGTGTCTGGATTGGAAACCAATTTCCGGGAGATCCTCTCGCCATGCTCTGCCCATCTGGAATGGGCGACATCCGCAGTTCAGACTGCAACAGAATGATCAAAGATTCAGTATATGGGATACACCTGGAACGTTTCTATCAAGACCATGTTGCTTTTATGTATTTTCACAGTCTTTGTATTACTCGGAATTTAGTAAAATGGATTAAGTAACACCCTTAGTAGTCAGCTTTGTATTTCACAACCATCCAGTGGCGGCCCATCCATAGGGGGCACACGGGCGCTGTCCCCCACCCCCCAAGGCAGTCCCAAAAAATGGGCCCTTTATAAAAATAAAAAAATAAAATAAAGGACCTTTGCACTATGTGCACTGTGTTCGGGCGCCGGACACAGTGCAACATGGGAAGCATGACGTCTGTGCAATCCCGTGATTGCAGACGTGATGCTTCATTTTCCCTGTTAATCTCTGTCCTGTGGCGCAATCGATTGCACCGTATTGCTACCACCATCCAATGGCTTTCTCAGTGTTATTCCTGTTAGTTTAATTGGCACAACTCTAGGGCTAGGGCAATTCTTTTCCTCAGTTATGGCGTCACTTCCGGTTTATCTGTGCCAGTGAGCGGAGCGGCTGCATGTAAGTCTCTCCCCTCTTAGGCCTCGTACACAAGATCAAATCTGTCTGCTGGAAACGGTCGGCCCGACCGTCCCAGCAAACAGATTCGACCGTGTGTACGGGCGAGCCGACGGATTTGACCACCCGACAGATTTCAAAGCATGCTTTGAAATCTGTCGGCTGGGAACCCGTCCGCCCGACATGTCTGCTGGTTAGTACGCTAACCAGCAGACATGTCTTCTCGCACACGCGCCGAATGATTTTGACGCATGCGCGGAAGTGTTTTACTTCCTGGTGCGGTGACGTGGCGGCGTCAACGTCACCGCCACGTCACCGACACGTCAGCGCGATGTCTGCTGGCGGGGATTTTGGTTTGCTCGTGTGTACACGCGAGCAAACCAAAATGCCAGCAGACAGATTTGTTCAAATCGGTTGGACAGACCGTTTTGAACAAATCGATTGTCTCGTGTGTACGAGGCCTAAGAGCTTTTCACATGCTGGGTCATTTTAGAATCCAAGTGACTGGGACTGGATATGGTTTGGCAGAGGCGTCGAGAGATCACTAAAAAGGACTTAAAGCAGAGGTTCACCCTAAATCAACTATCTGCCATGCGATCCAGCATACTGCTGACATGTGCTATGCTGTTTTTTTTTTTTTGTACTTATCGTTTTAATCAGGCGTTCTTATCTGGCACCGAGCGGGGATTCCTTCCAGGTATAGGCATTCCTAAGGCAAGCCTAGTTGATTGACAGGCTAGTAAAGTGCGTCACGCCTTCCGAAAATAGCCAAAGTGACACTCGGCAATTTACGGCGCCTGCGCAGTCAGCTCTACACGTCAGGCGCAGGCGCCGTATACAGCCGAGTGTCACTTTGGCTATTTTCGGAAGGCGTGACGCGCTTTATTAGCCTGTCAATCAACTAGGCTTGCCTTAGGAACGCCTATTCCCCTGCAAGAATCAGAGCTGGATAACGAAGGTATAAATAAGTACAAAAAAATAAAAAATAAAGCCAGCATACTGCAGATGTCAGCAGTATGCTGGATCGAATGGCAGGTTGTTGATTTTTGGGTGAACCTCCGCTTTAATTTATTATTGCCAGCCCAGCTCACCTTAAAAAAAAAAAACGATTGGCTTAAGCCCATGCCACTTCATTATTAGGAACCAACACTCCCCTTTCACAAGAACACCACATGTGCACGGCTATAACCGCCGATTTTACTTTACTGCAGAATCAGTGGCTGGCTGAAAGTAATATATTAAGTAATTCCTAACCAACATATCCAGTACTACCATGGGCGTCCGCTAAATTTTTTCCGGGGGGGGGGGGCGCCTCGGGAGTGGCGATACACAGTTGCATTTTACCCTTTCTCCAAATGCTAGCGGGGCTTAAAAGCACTTTACCGATAACGCGGCCAGCTGGCAGTGTGAAATAACTCTTGAGATAATTCAGCTTCACGCCATGTAAATATAGCCTAGTACAGACCCCCCTTCAGCTCAGATGGACCGCCTTTCAACACAGACCTCCCCATTCTGCACAGACCCATCCATTCAGCACAGATGGACCCCCTTCAAGCACAGACCCCCTTTAGAACATATGGACCCCCCCTTCAGCACATATCCCCCCTTCAGCACAGATGGACCCTACCTCCCCCACCCCATTTAGTACTTCAGATAAGCCATCAGCACGGCACAGGCAGCCGGTTCACTCTGCTCGGTGTGCCTGTGTGACATCTGGCCTGGGACCGCTCAGACATCCCGCGATCGCGAGACTCTTCAACACCTTCTCGATTTTTCAGGGGGGGTCAATTGCCCCCCCCCCCTTGCCCTATGGAGCAGATGCCCATGAGTACTACAGTAGCTGCAATTGATGAGCACACTGGCAGCAATTTATGGGCACCATAGGTGTGCACAGCCTATTGCATTAGGGTGTGCACCCCAAAGCTCCAATGCATATGCGTTTGACATATTTATCGGCCTCTTCCCCACTCTCCATCCTGAAACAATGAGAGGAAGGGGGAGCACACAGGGGACCCGGGCAACAGAAAAAAGAGGAACAGGGACAGTGGAGGAGAAGCCTACTTACAGCTGCTGCAGGCGGAAAATACAGATTGATTTCACTAAGTTCCACCCCCGCTGCTTTTCCTGTTTAGGTTCTGAGGGTCAAGAAGGAAGGATTGTGGTTTACCTGTCACCTGCCCGCCATTGATGGGTTGCCAAACCCAGGATTAGGGTGTGCCCAGGTACACTTGGCACACTCCTTGTTGCACGCCTATGATGGGCACACTGGCATCAATTGATGGGCACAGTAGTGGCAATTGATGGGTACAGTGGCAGCAATTGATGGGCACAGTAGTGGCAATTGATGGGTACAGTGGTGGCAATTCATTGCACAGTGGTGGCTGCGTTTGATGGGCACAGTGGCTGCGTTTGATGGGCACAGTGGCTGCGTTTGATGGGCACAGTGAGGGTGGAATTGCTGTTTTTTTTTCATAACTTTTCAGTTTGCGCCCCCCCAAAACAATTTGGAGCACCAGCCGTCACTGCAACCACCTTTTTTAATGTTCTCACAACAAAAATTTACCAGAAATGTGATTATCTCAGAGTATACCCACACCACACTCAATGACCTTTCCCTTATATTATGAGAAATATAATACTAAAGAAATCCTTTATAAAATGTTTTCCCTGTAGAGGTGCATATAATTACCCGGTTTCTTGGACTGGTCTTTGCTTGTCCATATTTTTCATTCTAGAAGAAAATTAGATAATAAGTAATGCATTACTGAGAAAGGCTTCATTCCCACAGACCTAAATATTTTACTGATGTTCTGTAACAAACGTTCCTGAGTAAATGATACTTGCTTTTAGATCTGGTTTTAACTACTTGCCGTCCAGCCGCCGCAGTTATACGGCGACAGGTCGGCTCGGCTGGGCGAGATCACGTAGCTACATGTCATCTCGCCGTTTAGCCAATAGGGGCGTGCGCGCCCCCCGTTTGCCCCTGATCCCGGCGCGGGTGCCCGGCGGGCACGATCACCCCCGGACACCCCGCGATCGCTCGTTACAGAGCGAGAACAGCTCCCTGTCCTGTCAGGGGAGAAATGACTACATACAATGTATGACCAGCGATCAGTCATTTCTCCAAGTCAGTCCACCCCCCCCTTCAGTTAGAACACACCCAGGGAACATAATTAACCCCTTCCTCGCCCCCTAGTGTTAACCCCTTCCCTGCCAGTGGCATTTTTACAGTAATCAATGCATTTTTATAGCACTGATCGCTATGAAAATGCCAATGGTCCCAAAAATGTGTCAAAAGTGTCCGCCATAATGTCGCAGTCACGATAAAAATCTCTGATCGCCGCCATTACTAGTAAAAAAAAAAATATTAATAAAAATGCCTTAAAACTATCACCTATTTTGTAAATGCTATAACTTTTGCGCAAACCAATCAATAAACACTTAGAATGCGTTCACACGATTGGTTCAAACCGATGAAAACAGACTGAAGTTCGTTTTCATCGGTCCAAACCGATCGTGTGTAGGCCCCATCGGTCTGTTATCCTTCAGTCAAAAACTTTTTTTTAAATATATTTTTGGGGGATATTTATTATAGAAAAAGTAAAAAAAAAAATTTATTTTCAAACTTGTCGCTCTATTTTTGTTTATAGCGCAAAAACTAAAAACTGCAGAGGTGATCATGGAAAGGTACACAGATTTCCCAGTCCCTTTCTCAGCAGCCTCAGCTGGGCTGAAAATGAATGGAGAGAAGACAGCGGCTTCGCTTCATTCATAAACTGAAACATTGTAAACACAGTTATGTGAATGGACAGAGTCAGTGGTCACTGACTCTGTCCATTCGGAACAGTAAGGAGCCGGGTTTAACGGCTCCTACCACCGCTCTCCATCCTGACAGTTTCAGGGAGACACGGAGGAGAAGGAAAACAGCGTATGGGACACACAGGGAGAAGGAAACTGCGCGGGGGACACGGAGGGAGAAGGAAACAGCGTGGGGGACACGGAGTGAGAAGGAAACAGCGCGGGGGACACGGAGGGAGATGGAAACAACGCGGGGGACACGGAGGGAGAAGGAAACAGCGCGTGGGACACGGAGAGAGAAGGAAACAGCGCGGGGGACACGGAGGGAGAAGGAAACAACGCGGGGGACACGGAGGGAGAAGGAAACAGCGCAGGGGACACGGAGTGAGAAGGAAACAGCGTGGGGGACACGGAGGGAGAAGGAAACAGCGCGGGGGACACGGAGGGAGAAGGAAACAACGCGGGGGACACGGAGGGAGAAGGAAACAGCGCGGGGGACACGGAGGGAGAAGGAAACAACGCGGGGGACACGGAGGGAGAAGGAAACAGCGCGGGGGACACGGAGGGAGAAGGAAACAGTGCGGGGGACACGGAGGGAGAAGGAAACAGAGCGGGGGACACGGAGGGAGAAGGAAACAGAGCGGGGGACACGGAGGGAGAAGGAAACAGAGCGGGGGACACGGAGGGAGAAGGAAACAGAGCGGGGGACACGGAGGGAGAAGGAAACAGCGCGGGGGACACAGAGGGAGAAGGAAACAGCACGGGGGACACGGAGGGAGAAGGAAACAGCGCGGGGGACACGGAGGGAGAAGGAAACAGTGCGGGGGACACGGAGGGAGAAGGAAACAGAGCGGGGGACACGGAGGGAGAAGGAAACAACACGGGGGACACGGAGGGAGAAGGAAACAGCGCGGGGGACACGGAGGGGAGAAGGAAACAGTGCGGGGGACACGGAGGGAGAAGGAAACAGAGCGGGGGACACGGAGGGAGAAGGAAACAACACGGGGGACACGGAGGGAGAAGGAAACAGCGCGGGGGACACGGAGGGAGAAGGAAACAGCACGGGGGACACGGAGGGAGAAGGAAACAACGCGGGGGACACGGAGGGAGAAGGAAAACAGTGCGGGGGACACGGAGGGAGAAGGAAACAGAGCGGGGGGACACGGAGGGAGAAGGAAACAACACGGGGGGACACGGAGGGAGAAGGAAACAGCGTGGGGGACACGGAGGGAGAAGGAAACAGCGTGGGGGACACGGAGGGAGAAGGAAACAGCGTGGGGGACAGGGAGGGAGAAGGAAACAGCGCAGGGGACACGGAGGGAGAAGGAAACAGCGTGGGGGACAGGGAGGGAGAAGGAAACAGCGTGGGGGACACGGAGGGAGAGAGACTGCAGCAAAACGGAGGGACAACCCTAATAAAAACTTATTTTGTGGTCTTTCAAAAGTATATGATTTATATTTACCCGGTGTCCTGTTGGGGAATGCTCAGACTTTCTCTTTCCATTCTGCACATTCTATAAAGATAAAACATTAAAAAAATAAAATACAATATGATTTCAGTATATATTTATATTATACATTATATCACACATAAACCGTTAAACCACACAAAATGAAAAGTGAGAAAAGGGGATGTGAATTGGCTTTTGAGTTTCCCTTTGATTCTTGAGCTTCAAGCGTTTTTCTTCGGATGACAAAACACTCAGATGTGCGCAGGGGCCATCGAAATGAATGGAATTTGTCTCGTTGGGCGTTTTTTTAGAACGGAGGCCAAAAATGCCTATGTGTGAACAGAGCATTTTTGGCTTCTAACTTCAGCTTGTTTAGGCTTTAAAAATAAAACCTGGAGGCCGATTGGTTTGATTGCCTACCATGCAGGGCTGCACCAGATTCTGACTGCTCTAGTTTTAGTAAATCTCCCCCGCTGTCTCACCCTGCTCTGCACATGCTCAGTGGCTCTCTATTTTTCGACACTGTGCTGAAAATGTAGAGGCCGATCTCAGTGGCGGCCCGTAATGCAGGAAGCAGGGGCACCGCCCCCCCTAATCCATGTGTGTCCGGTCCTCTAACCACTAGCCGACCAGCCGCCACAGTTATACGGCGGCAGGCCGGCTCGGCCCTCGCGAAATCATGCAGGTATACAGCATTTCGCATTCCAGCCATTAGGGGGCGCGTGCGAGCCCCCTGCTCACCACCGGTGCCGACGCGTGTGCCTGGCGGGTGCGATCACCGCCGGGCCCCCCCGATCGCTCGTTACAGAGCAAGAACCAGGATCTGTGTGTGCAAAGGGGGAGAAATTACTGATCGCATGTTCATACAATGTATGAATAGCGATCTGTCATTTCCCTTAGTCAGCACCCCCCTTCAGTTAGAACACACCCAGGGAACATAATTAACCCCTTCCTTGCCCCCTAGTGTTAACCCCTTCCCTGCCAGTAACATTTTCACAGTAATCAGTGCATTTTTATAGCACTGATCGCTATAAAAATGCCAATGGTCCCAAAAATGTGTCAAAAGTCTCCAATGTGTCCGCCATAATGTCGCAGTACCGATAAAAATGGCAGATCGCCGCCATTACTAGTAAAAAAAAATATTAATAAAAATGCCATAAAACGATCCCCTATTTTGTTGACGCTACAGTATAACTTTTACGCAAACCAATCAATGAACGCTTATTGCGATTTTTTTTAACGAAAATATGTAGAAGAATACGTATCGGCCTAAACTGAGATTTTTTTTATTATAGCATAAAGTAAAAAATATTGCATTTTTTTTTCAAAATTGTTGCTCTATTTTTGTTTATAGCGCAAAAAATAAAAACCGCAGAGGTGATCAAATACCACTAAAATAAAGCTCTATTTGTGGGGGAAAAAAGGCGGCAATTTTGTTTTGGAGCCATGTCGCACGACCGCGCAATTGTCAGTTAAAGCGACGCAGTGCCGAATCGCAAAATGTGCCCGGTCATTGACCAGCAAAATGGTCCGGGGCTGAAGTGGCTAATCTCCATGAAGGGCACCAGACGCATGGATTTCAATGGTTTTTTTTTTGGAAGCACATGGATAGAATCTGATGCTCTAATTGGCTTAAAAAAATGGTGGGCTTGGGGCGCAGAGCCCAGTTGTGTGACTATAGTGAATTGATATTTGCTATTGTCTTTATGATTCTCCTCCGGGCCAACCAGGAAGTGGGTCCTGATACCTGATTGGCCAGGGAGTCTTAGGACTCCTGGCCAATCGGGTCCCAGGACCTGCTTCCTGTTCAGCCGGAAGGAGAAGTAACGGCCCCACAACGAGGAGCAGGAGCAGGGAGCAGCAGCCCTACTCAAGATGGATCCCTATCATCTGCCACCTAAGGTAAGGAGGCCTCTGATCATCCATCTCCCACGTGCAGGGGTGATCGCCACCTTCTCGTCCATCTAGCACAGGGGGAGGGGTATTGGGGGGGGGATACCCCGACATATCATCCATCTCCACGGGGGTGTATCCCTGCCTACCTGCTAGGGCAGCCTTTCTCAAACTTTTTACCGCTGGGGAACCCTAAAAATAATTTTCAGGTGTCGGGGAACCCCTGATAAAACCCATTCATTGGGGGGTCAGTGAGAACAATGCGCCTTACTTTGGTGGTCAGTGAGAAGAATGCCCTTTTTTTTACAGTAGTGTTAAGAATGCCCCCCTTACAGAGAACTATGAAGATCAGTGGTGTAATACCACTGGCTCCTCCAAGTGGATTTGGCTCAGAACTATGTAGGCACCATCAAACAGGAGGTAAATAATCCACAGCTCAAGGAACCCCTAGCCACCTCCGGAGGAACCCTGGGGTTCCGTGGAACCCTGGTTGAGAACGGCTGCGCTAGGGTGATCCAACCTACCATTCAGGGACTACCTCCCTTCCCAAAAATCAGCTTGTGCTGTAACGAATCACAGCACAGTGATTGGACACAAGAGGCGGGATTTATGATTTCTCCAATCACAAGCAGGGGGCGGAGATTGTGCTCCTCCAGGCATTCCCGGCCAGGACAAGTACTGTCAGCAGGTAAAGCGGTGATATGGCGACCTTTTGTGGGGGCATCAGATTGGCCTGGGGGGGGGGGGGTGGCTGTGTCAGTTTCATTCTGGGACACTGTATTGTCCTGGAATAAATGTGCCCGGGACAGATCTGCAAATTGCGGGACTGTCCCGGCGCAATCCGGGACACGTGGTCACCCTACTACCCACCCATCTCCCGCACCAGCCTCCACTGGCCGATCTGCTGACAGCCTAAGGTCCCTTTCACACTTGTACGACTTCTACGTCGCACAATTTTACCGAGATTTAGGCCCCTTTCACATTTAAATGACTTGTCTCACGATTTGGTACTGCAAAATCGTATGACAAGTCATTCTCCATGATTTTCAATGAACGGCATTCATACTGGCACGACTTTAAGTAGTGCCGACTTCAAAGTAATCCCTGCACTGCTTTGGTCCGATTTTGATGCCACGAATCGCGGCAAAATCACGGTGAAATCGCGGCCGTGAATCGCGGCAAAATCGCGCGACTTTGAAGTCGTGCAAGTGTGAAAGGGACCTTAGAGCCCTTTCGCACTTACACGAATTGTCCCACGATTTTGGACTGCAAAATCGTATGACAAGTCATTCTCTATTATTTTCAATGAACACCATTCATACTGGCACGATTTTAAGTAGTGCCAAATGCACTACTTTGGTTCGATTTTGATGCCACTTACACAGGCATTCATTGAAATCGCGGCCGCGAATCGCGGCAAAATCGCGCAGCTTAGAAGTCGTACAAGTGTGAAAGGGACCTTACTGTTGCAAAGTTTCATACCTGAAGGTGTTGTTATTCATGGCAAATTCCAAACATACTGAAGAATAGATATGCGCACACTTTAGGTCCCTTTCACATTTATACGACTTGTCTCACGATTTTAGACTGCAAAATCGTATGACAAGTCATTCTCCATTATTTTCAATGACTACCATTCATACTGGCACAACTTTAACCACTTAAGGACCGCCGCACGCACATTTACGTCCACAGAATGGCACGGCTGGGCACAAGGGCGTATATTTTTCGTCCTTGCCCAGTAGCGGGTCGGGGTTCTGATCGGGACCCCCTCCGCGGCGTGCGGCGGTCCCCGTGTCTCCGGGAGCGATCCGGGACGAGCGGGCGGATGTCCGTCTTTGCCCCCCCCCCCCCCGCGATCGCTCCCAGCCAATCCCTGCGCTCCCCCTGCGTGTCACTTCCTCCTCCTGTGTAAACACAGGAAGGGGGAAGTGATGTAATCTCTCATCGCAGCGGTATTTCCAACCGCTGCGATGGGAGAAACACCTAACAGTAAGTGTGCACCAACACTACACTGACACACACACACACATAGCAACATTAACCCCTTGCGATCTGCCCCCCCCACCCCCCTGTCACAGTGTCACTGAATGCAGTGATCTAATCACTGCATTTAATGTCAGTGTGACAGGCAGTGTAAAAGTCAGTTAGTGTTAGGTTCAGGATAGCCCCCGTACCCCCCCTAATAAAGTTTTAACCCCCTGATCACCGCCCTAGTTAACCCTTTCACTCCCTATTGCCAGCGTCACTAAGCGATCATTTTTCTGATCGCTGTTTTAGTGTCGCTGTTCCCGCTAGGTAGCTAATTTTTTTTTAATGCGATTTTTTTTTTACTAAAGACATGTGGCTGAATACATTTTGGCCTAAATGTTTGACTAAAATTTAGTTTATTTGATTTTTTTTTAACAAAAAATAAAAAATTGTGTTTTTTTTTCAAAAATGTCCCTCTATTTTTGTATATAGCGCAAAAATAAAAATCGCAGAGGTGATCAAATACCACCAAAAGAAAGCTCTATTTGTGGGAAAAAAAGGACGCAAATTTTGTTTGGGAGCCACGTCGCACGACCCCGCAATTGTCTGTTAAAGCGACGCAGTGCCAAATCGCAAAAACACCTTGGGTCATTTACCAGCGTATTGGTCCGGGTCTTAAGTGGTTAAGTAGTGCCGACCTTAAAGTAGTCCCTGCACTACTTTGGTCCGATTTTGATACCACTTACACAGGCATTCATTGAAATCGCGGCCGCGAATCGCGGTAAAATCGCGGCCGCGAAATCGCGGTAAAATCGCGCGACTTTAAAATCGTACAAGTGTGAAAGGAACCTTAGGTCACTTTCACACTTGTACCACTTCAATGTCGCACGATTTTACCGCGATTTCACCGCGATTTTGCCGCGATTCGCGGCCGCGATTTCAATGAATGCCTGTGTAAGTGGTATCAAAATCGGACCAAAGTAGTGCAGGGACTACTTTAAAGTCGGCACTACTTAAAGTGGTACCAGTATGAATGGTGTTCATTGAAAATCATGGAGAATGACTTGTCATACGATTTTGCTGTCCAAAATCATGGGACAAGTCGTATAAATGTGAAAGTTAGAAGCTACTACTACACACCTCATTTACCACAAACTCTCATATCACCTGCATAGATTGTGTGTATACAAAATACACCATTTAATGGGGACGTCCCTTCCTCGTAAGAAGAAGTCTGGTATTTTTGTTTTCACTCATCATTGTTCTGAGATTTGGAACATTTAAGTGTCGTGAGCAAGAGTTGAAAATTAATGAGTCAGTTTCAACCAGTTAAAGGTTTTGGCCCGGGGTCATTAATGGGTCAAAATATACTCAGCAGTAGTGTTGCTCACGAATATTCGCATTGCAAATATTCGCTACGAATATTGCATATTCGAGTATTCGCGAATAACTCGAATATTGCGGCAAATATTCGCTATGGCGAATATTCGTATTTTTTCAAATTTATTTTTAAAACAGATCACATGCTAGTGATCTCCATCGACGTCTAAAAGCATTGCTGGTATGATTAGAGAGAGACCCTGGGCCGAGTAGCTGATGCCATTCTTTTATGTTGCCGAAAATTCGCAATCAACATAAAAGAATCGCATCATCTACTCGGCCCTTCTTTTGCATCAGAGCCAATCAGAATAACTCGAATATTCGGCAAAAGAAATATTGCGTGATATTCCTTTTGCCGAATATTCGAGTTATTCTGATTGGCTCTGATGCAAAAGAAGGGCGGAGAAGATAATCGCGCAATAGGAATATTGCGCGATTATCTTCTCCGCCCTTCTTTTCCCCCTTATTCTCCTTTCTTTTAAGTAGAGTTAGTGTAGAGTTAGTGTTTAGTGCATATTAGTTTAGTAATACAGGAAATGATCTCCGTTTATGAGAATTTCGCAATCATTTTCGCATTAGCTAAATTTTGCAAAAAATTTTTTGGATAAAATATCACGAATATTCGATATTCGCGAATATTCTTCTAAATATTCGCGCAATATCGCGAAATCGAATATGGCGTATTCCGCTCAACACTACTCAGCAGCAGCTGTGAGGTTGTGTCTATTTTCGGGCCGATCTGGTCCAGTCACGTGATCCCCTGCATCAACCAGCAGTGGCTGCAGGGGAGGGCAGTAGGGTTGCCGCCTGTCCAGGATTCACCCAGACAGTTCCGGTTCGGAATCATGTGTCCAGGTTGCAGCCTACCTGAAACCCGGACACATTATTCAGACTGGACTAAGGCTTCTAGATACATATGGATG
The DNA here is from genome assembly GCA_029574335.1 of Rana kukunoris. Taxonomy (NCBI): domain Eukaryota; kingdom Metazoa; phylum Chordata; class Amphibia; order Anura; family Ranidae; genus Rana; species Rana kukunoris. Next base: position 106,410 of record JAJQKJ010002418.1, on the reverse strand, counting down.
AGAGGTGCTGACTGCCAAGGGGTGAGTGAGCTCTCCATCCATCCCTGTCTGTGACTTGACTGTGAAGTCTTCCTCCTTCTCTCTTCTCTCTCTGAGTGAGTACACTAAGGTAATGCATGGTTCTCAGGGCACCTCTTACATCAGAGTTCCCCTTTACACCAGAAGGCACAGTGTTCCCCCTTAGATCAAGGTTCCCATGACACCCAAAGAAACAGTAGGACATGTAATGTTAGAGACCCAGAGTTCTCCCTTACATCAGAGTCCTCTCTGTACATCAGAGTTCTCAGTGTTCCCCCTTAGATCAAGGTTCCCATGACACCCAGAGAAACAGTAGCTCATGTAATGTTAGAGTCCCCAGTGTTCTCCCTTACATCAGAGTCCACTCTGTACATCAGAGTTCTCAGTGTTCCCCCTTAGATCAAGGTTCCCATGACACCCAGAGAAACAGTAGCTCATGTAATGTTAGGGTCCCCAGAGTTCTCCCTTACATCAGAGTCCTCTCTGTACATCAGAGTTCTCAGTGTTCCCCCTTAGATCAAGGTTCCCATGACACCCAGAGAAACAGTAGCTCATGTAATGTTAGAGACCCCAGAGTTCTCCCTTACTTCACAGTCCTCTCTGTACATCAGAGTTCTCAGTGTTCCCCCTTAGATCAAGGTTCCCATGACACCCAGAGAAACAGTAGCTCATGTAATGTTAGAGTCCCCAGAGTTCTCCCTTACATCAGTGTCCTCTCTGTACATCAGAGTTCTCAGTGTTCCCCCTTAGATCAAGGTTCCAATGACACCCAGAGAAACAGTAGCTCATGTAATGCTAGAGTCCCCAGAGTTCTCCCTTACATCAGAGTCCTCTCTGTACATCAGAGTTCTGAGTGTTCGCAGAGTCCCCCCTTACAGTGTAAGGGAACTCTGTGAGTTCAGAAGTAAAAGGGGAACTCTGTGGACTCTGGTGTAAAAGGGGAACTCTCTGGACACTGATGTAAAAGGGGAACTCTCTGGACACTGATGTAAAAGGGGAACTCTCTGGACACTGATGTAAAAGGGGAACTCTCTGGACACTGATGTAAAAGGGGAACTCTCTGGACACTGATGTAAAAGGGGAACTCTCTGGACACTGATGTAAAAGGGGAACTCTCTGGACACTGATGTAAAAGGGGAACTCTCTGGACACTGATGTAAAAGGGGAACTCTCTGGACACTGATGTAAAAGGGGAACTCTCTGGACACTAATGTAAAAGGGGAACTCTCTGGACACTAATGTAAAAGGGGAATTAAAAAAAAATCAATGACAAAAATTCATGGACAGCCGCACACCAAAATAAACCTAAAAAGGTAGCTTTTATTGGTGTAAAAAGGATAAAAAGCACTGCAAAACACAGCACAGCAAGCAGTGGGGTAAAAAAACATGACGCGTTTCGCACAATCAATCAGTGCTTAGTCATAGCTAAACAGAGAGAACCCTTTGGACTCTGATGTAAAAGGGGAACTCTGTGGACTCTGATGTAAAAGGGGAACTCCGTGGACTCTGATGTAAAAGGGGAACTCTGTGGACTCTGATGTAAAAGGGGAACTCTGTGGACTCTGATGTAAAATGGGAACTCTGTGGACTCTGATGTAAAAGGGGAACTCTGTGGACTCTGATGTAAAAGGGGAACTCTGTGGACTCTGATGTAAAGGGGAACTCTGTGGACTCTGATGTAAAAGGGGAACTCTGTGGATTTTGATGTAAAAGGGGAACTCTGTGGACTCTAATGTAAAAGGGAAACTCTGTGGACTATGATGTAAAAGGGGAACTCTGTGGACTCTGATGTAAAAGGGGAACTCTGTGGATTTTGATGTAAAAGGGGAACTCTGTGGATTTTGATGTAAAAGGGGAACTCTGTGGATTTTGATGTAAAAGGGGAACTCTGTGGACTCTGATGAAAAAGGGGAACTCTGTGGACTCTGATGTAAAAGGGGAACTCTGTGCACTCTGATGTAAAAGGGGAACTCTGTGGACTCTGATGTAAAAGGGGAACTCTGTGGACTATGATGTAAAAGGGGAACTCTGGGGGGAAGGAAGGGGAAGAAGTGGGAAAGGGGGGAACAACAGATTCCTAGTGCACAAACCACTCATCTCTGATGATAAAGAAATATATTATTTATGATAATTTAAGAAGGCTCCTACTCCCAGACTATTACTGTGAGAATTCCTAACTAGAGAAAAAAAAAAGGGAAAGAGGGAAAATAGAGTCCCCGATTGCCCATCCCCAAGGGGTTCATGGTGCTGGTGTCCTCATAAAGTAAACATGTTTTACATCTACTATCTAATAATGAATTATTGTGTGTATATATATATATATATATATATATATATATATATATATATATATATATATATATATTAACTCAGCCAAATGACCAACCCAAACCCCCCCAAAAAAAAGAAAAAAAAGAGGTTCAACCTTAAACTACGTAGAGGGTTCTTTACTGTAAGAGCTGCAAGGATGTGGAATTCCCCTCAGCGGGGAGCATCGCTAGTTCCCAAAAACTATTCGATAAGCACCTGAGCGACCACAACATACAGGGATATACAATGTAATACTGACATATAATCACACACAGAGGTTGGACTTGATGGACTTGTGTATCTTTTCAACCTCACCTACTATGTAACTATGTGGGAACAAATGTTGTTATGTCTTTTGTTGCTGTCTTTGTTTGTTTTTAAATTGAGACACAGTTTTTTTTTTATGGTCTATAAACACACCAATAAAGACATTTATGTCTAAATATTAAAAAGCAGTAAAGACTACCTTTTTTTTTCACCTTCTCCATTGACTCCAATGCAACAAAATGGCAACATTTTGCTGAAATCTGCAAGTTTTTGGGAAATGAAAACCCCAAATTTTGCTGGACATTATTAAACAGTTGTGAGAGTTGACTGGTTATTGGATGCTGCATTCTGTACATCAGTATTGGGCTTAGTATTACTTTTTATGTAATCTATATACAGTGCCGGGGCAAGGTCATCTAAAGCCCAGGGCAAACATGCCAAACTGCACCCCCCCCCCCAAAGTGTATGAGCATTATGTGTCAGCACCCCAAAAAATTGCACTAATCTGCATGCTTTCCCACTAAGCATGGATTCCCCATCGTCCCAGTACAAATTCACTTCCCCTGATGAAATCCCCCCAGCACAAATGCCCCCCCCCCAAATAAATCACCTCTCTTACCCAGCTGCGGTCCATTCATAGAGGGCGCTGGAGCGCCGCCCCCTCTGGCTCTGCACCGCCACTGAAAATAACATACATTCATGCATTGCATGAATCGATTTTATTGTCGCCGCTGCCACTGGTCTATTCAGGTGGCCGGACATTGAGCGCCGACCACCTGAATAACAGCAGCTGGTTGGCTGTGCAGGAAGTGCCTATCAGTGGCGGTTCGTCCATAAAGGGCACTGGAGCGCCGCCCCCTCTGGCTCTCACCGCCACTGTGTCTAATAACATAGATTCATGCATTGCACGAATCTATGTTATTATCGCCGCTGCCGCTGTTATTCAGATGGTCGGCACTCATGTCCGGCCATCTGAATAACGCCAGCTGGTTGGCTGTACGGAAATGTCTATCAGAGCCAACAGCTCTGATAGGCTTTCCCAGTACAGCCCTCGGGTCCCGGAAGCTTATTCTCGGAGCGCACAGACTGTACTCCCCTTGGATAAGATGACAGGCGTCTCAGCCAATCAGGTTGGCCGGTTCTGGCTACTGGTAACCTGATTGGCTGAGACGCCTGTCAGTCATCGAGGGCGGGAGAAGACATCGTGGGACGTGGATGCCTGACTCCAGTAAAGGTAAGTGCCGGACGGGGGGGGGGGGGGGGGGGAGAGAGCAATTTACAGAGCACAGTGACAATTGGCACAGCGGCGACCATGGGCACAGTGGTGACAATTGATGGCACAGTGGCTGGTTTAATGGCATGGAACAGTGGGGACAATTGATGGCACAGTGGCTGGTTTAATGGCATGGCACAGTGGTGCAAATTGATGGCACAGTGGCTGCGTTTGGTAGCATGGCACAGTGAGACTGCAATTTTTTTTTCCTTTGCGCTCCCCCAAAAATTTTGAGCACCAGCCGCCACTGGTGCCTATCAGAGCCAATGGGAGGCGAGTACAGATCTTGTCTCCCGGATGCTTATCCTCGGAACGTACGGGGTGCATTCCTTGGATAAGACTGACGGCCGTCTCAGCCAATCAGGTTCGCAGGTTCGCTGATTCTGGTTATCGGTAACCTGATTGGCTGAAGCGTCATCGAGGGCGGGGGAAGACATCTAGGGATGGGGAAGGATTAAGGTAAGTGCATTTTACAGGGCACAGTGGCGACAATGGGCACAGAGGCGGCAAAGGGCACAGTGGCATCAATGGGCACAGTGGCAACAATTAAAGGGCACAGTGACATGCACAGTGGCAACAATGGGCACATTGGCGACAATTATAGGGCACAGTGGTGACAATTGGCACAGTGGTGACAATTGAGGGGCACAGTGGCTGCTTTTGATGGCATGGCACAGTGGTGACAATTGATGGCACAGTGGCTGTGTTTGATGGCATGGCACAGTAACTGCGTTTGATGGCATAGCATAGTGACTGAGTTTGATGGCATGGCACAGTGACTGCATTTGATGACATGGCACAGTGGTGATAATTGATGGCACAGTGGCTGCGTTTGATGGCATGGCACAGTGGTGACAATTGATGGCACAGTGGCTGCGTTTGATGGCATGGCACAGTGGTGACAATTGATGTCACAGTGGCTGCGTTTGATGGCATGGCAAAGTGACTGCATTTGATGGCATGGCACAGTGGTAAAAATTGATGGCACAGTGGCTCTGTTTGATGGTATGGCACAGTGGTGACAATTGATGGCACAGTGGCTGCGTTTGATGGCATGGCACAGTGGTGACAATTGATGGCACAGTGGCTGCATTTGATGGCATGGCACAGTGGTGACAATTGATGGCACAGTGACTGCATTTGATGGGCACAGTGAAGCTGCAATTTTTTTTTTCGTTTGCGGCCCCCCCCCCCAAAGATTTTGAGCACCAGCCGCCACTGCTCTTACCACAAATCCTCTACCTTTCAAATCCTTTAAATCTCCTCTCCAAGTGCACAACCTCTCCCCTCCATTGCAGATCTGAACTCCCAGCACAAATCCCCCTTCTAGTACAACCCCCCCCCCCAAAAAAAATATATTGCCTCTTCTATCACAACCACCCCCCAAATCTCCGTGGTTAGCACAAATCCTTTTCCCTTATCCCCCCTCCCAACACAAATCCCCCTAAAACACCACTCCTTGTACTTCCCCCACATATTCTTATGCCCTGCTGCCCCCCCCCCCAAATTTCCCCAACACAAATCCCCCCCCCCCCTCATCTCCTCATGGTGCCTCCCCACCTCACATGATATCACAGTGCCCAGGGCAGCTCCCTCTCCTGTCCACCCAGTGCCGATCCTGACCTCCCTGGGGCCCTAAGTAAAATGACATGTCACATTAAAGAGTTGAGAAGCGGGGCGGGGCGCTGTCGCATTAAAGATTTAAGTTGATTTATGTTTTCTTTAAACCACAAATATGAGGAAATGGTGCACACTCACATACTCATACCCTCGGGGTGACAGCAATATAATACAAACATTAAACTTACCGAAGTTGTCCGCTCCTCTTCCTCGGGGACATCTGACTACTGGGACCTCGAGCCTCGACTGACTTGGGACCTGCCTTTTAGATTGCACCTGTGATTGGCTTAGGATGTCACACGTCACATGGCCTCATTATGATCTCTAAGTGATACAGGGAGATCTATGTGGGAGGTTAACAGTGTACCTAATAGATGCAACAAAGATGACTTTTTGGTAGACTTTATGTAATAAAGATATTGATGTCATCAGGTGCAGCTTTCAGAGGAAGCAGAAACTTAGAAGGGTGACAGCAGGAAATTACTTGTGGTCTACTGAGTCTTCCATTATTTTATTTTCTTCTTCTTTTCCTTTCTTCTTCCTGTCTTTTTTTTTTCTTTTTTTGTTTAAAATAATATATAGTTTTAGTTTATAAATACATACAGTCATGGTCGAAATTGTTGGCACCCCAGACATTTTTCCAGAAAATCAAGTATTTCTTTTTTTTTTTTTCTTTTAAAGTGTATTTTTGTGCGTGTACTCGAGAGAGGAGCCGGACTGCAGGAGTTTTTGGGAGTAGGCAGACCTCCCCCAGAGGCAATCTGCCATCTTTCTCCATGCCCCGGGTGGCAATGGCGGGTGTGAGGGGGTCCTCCCACACAGCCCGCCCTACCTGCTCCGCTTTGAAGCCCAACGGGGCAGAGGGACTCCCCTATGAGGGAGTGAGAGGATCTAGCCCGCTCAGCCAGCCCCGTTAGTCCTTCGCCTCTCTTTTTTTAGAGACCGCGTGGCCAAAGTGCGTGCATGTTAACCCAATTTCGAGTGTGTGTAAGTGTGGTGTTTTTTTTGTGAGAGGGGGGTGGGTGTACTAAGCGCAGGCTTACCTCGCATCGCACACCCACCGGGAGCCGGGCTGAGACCACCAAACTCAATTCACATGCAGCCGAGACCGGGATCCGAACCCTTGGCTGCAGAGGTGATCAAGTATAAATCAAGTATTTCTCACAGAAAAGTATTGCAGTGACACATGTTTTGCTATGCACGTGTTTATTCCCTTTGTGTGCATTGGAACAAAACAAAAAAAGGGGTACGATGGCGCACATCTGGTGGACCTGCCCCAGGGTATGCAGATTATGGGTTAGAGTTTATGCGTTGTTCCATAATCTCTTCAACACCAACCTAAAAAGGGACCCTTTCGAGGCCCTTTTGTGGAAACCAATTACTGAGCTTCTTCGCCCTGAACGCTAGTTAGCGGCGCATATTTTTACTGCAACTAAGTTGGCCATAGCAAGGTCCTGGAAGACTCCGGCCCTCAGCTTTGTAGCAGTTATAAACTGCATAAATGACATTATGGTAAACGAGAAACTGACTGCCGTTCTATCGGACACTCATGATAAGTTTCTCCGGGTCTGGCAACCCTGGACGGCCCACAATCATTCTACTCGATTCGACTCAGCGTTGCTTTCCCTTTGATGAGCTGCTGTCCCCCACCCCCCCCGGACCATCCCTTACCCCTACTCCCCTCTCTCTATTCTATCTCCTTCTTTTCATTCTGGTTTCTTCTCTTCACCTTTTCTCTAATTTTTCTCTCTGCTGCTCTGGCCCACAGGCTTGGTCCTGTGGGGCTTGGACACATGTTGTGTTACTGTTTGTGCTGTAGACTGGTGAATTTCCAAATTTTTTACAATCCCCCCCCCTTTTTTTTTCTTTTTTTTTTGTACTATTGCATGGTATCTCAACATCTCTTTTTAAGTTTTTTTTTTTTATAATCCGGCGAGACAGCTGGTGGGTTCCCTAAATCAATATACTATAACCTTCTCAGGTTACGCAAGGTATGGACTTCCTTTTGTTGATCAGTTACACCCGCCCTTGGACTTCTGCTGTTCTAATTTCAGGTCTCAGGATTTATATTTTGTATTCATTTTTTTTTCTCTGTTGTCTGCAGCTTTGTATTTGCCACTTGCTGATGTGTCCATCAGCGTTTTGTACTTTTTTGTTGATGTGTGTTTTCAATAAAACCTTTTGTACAAAACAAAAAAAGGGAGGAAAAAAAGCAAATTGGACATAATGTCACACAAAACTCCAAAAAAACGGTTTGGTGAAAATTATTGGCACCCTTAACCTAATATTTGGTTGCACGCCCTTTGGAAAAAATAACTGAAATCAGTTGCTTCCTATAACCACCTTCCTTCACCTCTCACCTGGAATTTGGACCACTCTTCCTTTGCAAACTGCTTCAGGTCTCTCTTACTGGAAGGGCGCCTTTTCCCAACAACAATTTTAAGATCTCTCCACAGGTGCTCAATGGGGTTAAGATCTGGACTCATTGCTGGGCACTTTAGAACTCTTCAGCGCTTTGTTGCCATCCATTTTTGGCCGCTTTTTGACGTTTGTTTGGGGTCATTGTCTTGCTGGAAGACCCAAGATCTTGGACGCGAAACCAGCTTTCTGACCATGAGCTTTACAGTGCGACCAAAAATCCTTTGGTATTCCTCACATTTCATGATGCCTTGCACACATTCAAGGCACCCAGTGCCAGAGGCAGAAAAACAACCCAAAAACATAATTAAACCTCCACCATATTTCACAGTAGGTACTTTGTTCTTTTCTTTGTAGGCCTCATTCCGTTTTCGGTAGAATAATGTGCATTACCAAAAAGCTCTTTCTTGGTCTCATCTGTGCACAAGACGCTTTCCCAGGATTTTGGCTTACTCAAGTACGTTTTGGCAAACTGTAGTCTTCCTTTTTTATGTCTCTGTGTCAGCAGTGGGGTCCTCCTGGGTCTCCTGCCATAGCATTTCATTTCACTTAAATGCCGATGGATAGTTGGCGCTGACACTAATGCTTAGTGATGAGCGGAATACGCCATATTCGATTTCGAAGAATATTCGCGAATATTCGTGATATTTTATAAAAAAAAAAATTGCGAAATTTCGCTATTTTTTTTTATATATATTTTTTTATATATATATATTTTTTATATATATAAAAAAAATTGCGAAATTTCGCTAGTGTGAATGCGAAATTGATTGCAAAATTGGTTTGCGAAATTTGAAAATTTGAAAAAATTTGAAAAAATTTGAAATAGCGAATATACGCCGCGATATTCGAGTTATTCGCGAATACTCGAATATGCAATATTCGTAGCGAATATTCGCAATGCGAATATTCGTGAGCAACACTACTGATGCTTCCTGAGCCTGCAGAACAGCTTGAATTTCTTTGGAACTTGTTTGGGACTGCTTATCCACCATCCGGACAATCTTTCATCAATTTTTCTCTTCTGTCCACGCCCAGAGAGATTAGCTACAGTGCCATGGGTTGCAAACTTCTTGATAATGTTGCGCACTGTGAACAAAGGCAAATCTAGATCTCTGGAGATGGACTTGTAACCTTGAGATTCTCGATATATTTTTTCCACAATTTCAGTTCGCAAGTCCTCAGACAGTTCTCTTCTCCTCTTTCCGTTGTCCATGCTTAGTGTGGCACACACAGACACACTAAGCAAAGACTAAGTGAACTTCTCTCCTTTTTATCTGCATTTAGGTGTGGTTTGTATATTGCCCACAGTTGTTACTTGCCCCAGGTGAGTTTAAAGGAGCATCTCATGCTTGAAACAATCTTATTTATCCACAATTTTGAAAGGGTGCCAAGAATTTCCACCAGCCCATTTTTTGAGTTTTCTGTGACATTATGTCCAGTTTTTTTTTCTCCCTTTTTTTGTTTTGTTCCAATACACACAAAGGGAATAAACACGTGTATAGGAAAACATGTGTTACTGCAATACTTTTCTGTGAGAAATACATAATTTTCTGGAAAAATTTACGGGGCGCCAACAATTTCGGCCATGACTGTATATATATATATATATATATATATATATATATATATATATTTTATTTATGGAGGTGAGCGACAAATTCTTAAATTAAACAGTCGATATTTTTTTTCAATTTATTTTTATTAATCTTTTCTTCAAATATAAAACTTTTACATATATTCAAGATTCGCTTGCATTATACATTGTTCACATAAATTATTCAATATACTGAGACTTGATGAGTACAAGTTACTTTATCATTAAAACACATTTCCCTTCAACATTCATCCAACCCTATTGTCTCCATTCTCCCCATAAATAAATAATAAAAAAAAAAAGGCGCCCCTCCCCTCTTCCCCCATCATTATCATCTTCCAACCATATTGCCTGTCCCCTAAATGTTTTCTCCTAATTTTCTCTTTATATAAATTGTTTAATTCCTTCCGAGAGCCAAAATTCATCCCATTTTTGCCATATTACTGGCATTTGACTATTTATATGTCCTTCTTCACTAATCTGTCTTTCCATATATTGTATTTCGTTCATTTCACATATCCACTCTACTATATTTAGATTTTTATAATTTCTCCAATTACGAGCTATTATTGTTCTAGCTGCTGTTGCCCTATGGTGAAAAATATCTTTCTTAATACACTTTATAGTGTCCGGAATCAAAGATAGCAAAAAAAAAAAAAAAAATCTATATTTAGGTTCCTCTTTACTCTGAACACTTTCCAATATATCTCATGAACCTTTTCCCAAAACTTCTCACCAGATGACAACTATACCAAATATGATCCATAGTCCCAATTTTGACCTTACATCTCCAACAAATATCTGTTTGCCCACTATTTATTTTATTTAACATATTTGGATTGATTTTTTGATATTTGGATTGATTTTTTGCCTTTGTTTCTTCTTCTCAGGGATGTATTTAGCTTTTGTGCTGCCCTAGGCCTGACTAAACCTTGTGCACCCCTAATTTAAATATGACCCACCCCTTCCTGTCAAGGCCACACCCCTTGCTGTTAAAGACCTGCCCTTCCCTTACCTCACCCTTACTTATCCAAAATTAAATAGAAAAGTGTTCCTATAGTTCTACTTTAGGCACAAAATTCTGATAATTTTATGGAGAGGACTAAAAAGATATAACCATGCCAATGGTACAGCAGAAAACATATAGCACAGTGAGGAAGGTTTGTGGTCCAGGATGATTCGAAATTATAAGCTCCGCCCCCCTACAGTTGCGGAATGCTTGGCTCTCTGCCCAGTCCGCCCCATAAGACTGGCGCTACACTAACAGTGCTACACTAATAGTGCAAGCCGGCGGAGACTCTGTGCTGCCCCCCTGCAACGTGCTGCCCTAGGCCTGGGCCTTGTTGGCCTAGGCCAGGATACAGCTCTGCTTCTTCTATCAAGTTATCCCTATGAGTTTTTTTTACCTCTATATGAACTGATTCCTACGAGTTTTCTCTATATGAACTGATTTCCACCCTTGGGCCGTTGTTTGGACTTTTGGTCATATTTCTTTATATTTATCTTTATTTTTATGTTTGGATACTCATTATCTTTATTTTTTAACCACTACATTACCGATTTCTGAGATTTGGTGTTTACACGTTAAAAAATGTTATTATTTTGCTAGAAAATTACTTACAACAACATTTATATATTTTATATATATATCTATCTATATATTAATATTTTATATATAAAAAATATATATTATATTATATATTTATATCTATCTATCTATCTTTAAATATATAACATTTATATATTTTATATATATATATATCTATCTATATATAAAAGATATATATATATCTTTTTTTTTCTAACACCCTAGAAAATAAAATGGCGGTTGTTGCAATACTTACTGTCACACTGTATTTGTGCAGCCGTCTTACAAGCGCACTTTTTTGGGAAAAAATACACCTTTTTAATTAATAATAAGACAAGAGTAAAGTTCACCCATTTTTTTTTATTTTATTTCGAGAAAGATAATGTTACGCCGAGTAAATTAATACCCAACATGTCACTCTTCAAAATTGCGCCCGCTCGTGTAATGGCGACAAACTTTTACCCTTTAAAATCTCCATAGGCAACGTTTAAAAAATTCTACAGGTTGCATGTTTTGAGTTACAGAGGAGGTAAGGGTAGAATACTTGCTCTCGCTCTACCGATCGCAGGGATACCACACACCGTTTTCACACGTGGGCGCTACTCATGTATGCGTTTGCTTGGGGCACCCCAAAGCACACTCCCTATGTTTGGTAGCAACCGGCCTGCTACATTTCATGAGGGGGCACTCACTCGCCCCCCCCCCTCGTTCCTGGCCTGCCAGGCTGCAAGCTTGTGTAAGGGTCTGGTATATATTTTTTGGGGGACCCCACGCCATTTAAAAAAAAATGTCTTGGAGTTCCCTTTAAATCTATACCACGCCGTTTTTTTTTTTTTAATTTTTGGAGTGGAGCTCCCCATAAAATCTATACCAGACATAAAGGGCCCCATTCAATTTTGGGGGGACCCCATGCTATTTTATACTTAACTCTGTCATAGGGTTCCCCTTAACCATTTTAATACACTGTATTATATACTCTGAACTGCATATATACTCTGCACTGTATTATATATACTACACTAACTGCACTATATACTCTGCACTGCATTATATATTCTACACTGACTGCCAGTGGCGGCCCATCCATCAGGGGCGCAGGGAGGCCGCCCCCCCCATCCATGCATCCGGCCCCTTAATCTACATTTGGGGGTTTTGAAGCACGTGATTAGGGCCAGAGGAGGGGAGTGGTGGTGGGTGGTTGTATGCGGACCCCCCCACTGACCCACCCACGGTGGCATTTGATGGGTGTCTGTGGGTGCACCCCCCACCCCAAATATACCACCAGCCGCCACTGCTGACTGCACTATATTCCCTGCACTGTATTATAGATTCTACACTAACTGCACACTCAATCCACTAACTACCCTGCCTAATTCACACTATACACGACCGCCGTGTAAGCAGCCTTATATAGTGGGGGGGGGGGGGGCGTGGACTTAGTCCCCCTGAGCCATGATTGGCCAAAGTTGGCCCTGCCTTAGGCCAATTTTGGCTCCCACTGTACATCACGCTGTGATTGGCCAAAGCATACAAGTACAGGTCATGTGCATGCTTTGGCCAATCAGCAGCCTTCCCTGCCCTGCGATCTCGCAGTGCATTATGGGGCCCTTGTCGATGGGCGAACACCCCACGAGCGCCCCATATGTTCTACAAACAAAAGAACAGACATCAGGCCCATCTTTAGTGACCACTTCCCCCAGGTGGTTCTGGAAGCTGAGAATCACTCTTTGGGAATAGAGACATCTTGTGGCCAAATGAGGGAATTACATGACTGCCATACCCCCTACACCTAAACATTGATAACATTTCTGTCAATGACGTCCGTCATTTTATTTTCACATTTTCTTCCTTCAAGTTTCAACCTTTTTAGCTGTGCAATCCGATCTCACAATCTCTTTACTAAAATATGTGGTCCTAGCTGACTGCATATGAATGAAATAAATTGTCTAGGTGGGTTATCGTACTCAGGGCTTTTTTTTTCTGTGGGAACGTAGGGGAACGCAGTTCCGGCACCTCCAGCACTAAATGTATGTAATGGCAAGGTGCTGCTGGGAGATCTATTGTTGCTGGTAAAGATAATTTTTCGCTGTGGCGGATCTACTGTTGCTTTGGGGGTATATTGTTCTGGGGGGTTCTATTGTTCTTGAGGGATCTATTGTTGCTGGCTGCAGGGAATACATTTTACTGCCTTTCTTGTTGTCATTAACATACCTTAACTCTACAAAATTATACTTGGTTCTGTATTCTAAAAAGGGTCAGTATTGGGCAGTAGGTAGGGGTGGAGCCAAGGGACAGTGCTCAGAGTCGGGTAGGGGGCGGAGAAAAAAAGCCCTGATCGTACTACATGATTGTTGGCAGGGCTTTTTTTCAGCAGGAACATGGGGGGGAGAGATGCAGTTCTGGCACATCCAGAACTCAGTGTATGCAATGGTGAGGGGAAGTGGGGTGTGCTAAAGGGTCCAATTTTGCCAGCTGTGGTGGGATATATTGTTGTTGGGAAGATCTATTTTTGTAGGGGGGTCTATTGTTGCTGGGGGGGGGGGGGTCTATTGTTGCTGGGGGTATTATGTTGCTAGTGGGTCAGTTGCTGAAACTAAGGGGCCAAGCCCAACCCCAACCCCTGAAAAACATAGAATGCATTAAGGTGAAAAAACCTTTACCTTTACAAACCCTGGTAACCCCTTCCCTGACAGTTTTATTAACCCAGTAACCAGTGCATTTTTTATAGCACTGATCGCTAGACATGTGCAGACTGGAATATTTTTTTTCGTTTTTTCGTTTTCGTCCGGAAAATAAATGTATTTAGTTACTCCCGAAAATCGTTTTTATTTATTTCGTTTTTGGTAAGGGAATAGCTTTCGTCCGAAAATCCAATAATACTTGGTTTCTGTCGAATGGTCAAAAGAATATTCGACGGAACATCGAAACTTTACGCCAAATTGTACATTTCCGGTCGAATATTCTGCCTACAAGAATTCTAATGTTGTATGACTAGTAATAATGTCGAATCTATTTTCTCATAAATCGAAATCTATTCTCTGTAATGTCGAATCTTTTCCCTATAATGTCAAATCTTTTCCCTATAATGTCAAATCTTTTCCCTATAGTGTCGAATCTTTTCTCTATAGCGTCAAATCTTTTCTCTATGATGTCGAAAAGTATCATATGTGTGTGTAATATCAGGTTCGATAGACAGATTGCTATTCACTGTATTCAGTCAGCGTCATGTTGAATCTCTCTATATCGAATTTTTACCGCAACGAAAACGAATATAAAGCTTTTTTTATGTCGGATCTTTCGGTTTTCGATTTCTGTGCTTTTGTTATCGTTTGTTAAAACGATAACGAAAATACCTGATTTTCGGATGAAATTGCATTCTAACGAAAAGGAATGCACAAGTGTACTGATCGCTGTATAAATGACAATGGTCCCAAAATAGTGTCAAAAGTGTCCGATATGTCCGCCATAATGTCGCAGTCACGATAAAATTCCCAGATCGCCGCTATTCCTAATAAAAAAAAAATATGATAATAAAAATGCCATAAAACTATCCCCTATATTTTAGACGCTATCATTTTTGCGCAAACCAATCAATATACACTTATCGCGATTTTTGTTATCAATAGTGTGTTGAAGAATAAGTATCGGCCTAAACTGAGGAAAAAAATTGCTTTTTTTTACATATTTTTTGTGGATATTTATTATAGCAAAAAGTAAAAAAATATTGCTTTTTTTTTTTTTTCAAAATTTTCGCTTTATTTTTGTTTTTAGTGCAAAAAAATAAAAACCGCAGAGGTGATCAAATGCCACCAAAAGAAATCTCTATTTGTGGGGGAAAAAAAGTTTTTTTTTTTTTCTGGAGCCATGTCACACGAATGCGAAATTGTCAGTTAAACCGGCGCAGTGCCGAATCGCAAAAAGTGGCCCAGTCATTGGGCAGCCAAATCCTCTGGGTGGTTAATTAATAAAGAAGAAAATCTGGAGAAAAAGTAGCCTAATAACATTCGATGTTGCCCCTAATAACACAGAATGAGTGCAGCTTCACAAGACAAATAGCTCTACAATTTCTTCTTTTTTTGTATAAATACAACAAGGGTAAAAACAAATATTCCAATCAAAATCAAAAGCCAGTGGTGCCGTTGTGTGGCTGTGGGTGGGGTTGTCATATTGGTGGGATGGGGTGTGGTCTGAGGAACCTCTGTGGTCTGGTTTTTCCGGTCCAGGTACCTGGAACATGAACATATAATAGTGTCACTTACAATGCAACATTCATCTAACAATGAAGACAACCATGGTGGTCTGTTATCTGGCGCTGCTATGCACACTCAGGCGCAGATGGCCGGATGGTGAGCGCCGGCCACCTGAATATTGGCAGCTGGTTGGCTGTCAGGCGTCTCAGCCAATTAGGTTCACCGGTTCTGGTTACCAGTAACCTGATTGGCTGAAGCATCATTGAGGGCGGGAGAAGACATCGAGGGACATGGAAGGAGGATGGCTGACCCCCAGAATGGTAAGTGCTGGGCGGGGGAGGGGCATTATACAGGGCACAGTGACGACAATGGGCACAATGGCATCAATGGGCACAGTGGCGACAATTAAAGGGCACAGTGGCATTAATTGGCACAGTGGCGACAATTACAGGGCACAGTGGCTACAAAGGGCACAGTGGCGACAATTGGCACAGTGGCTGCGTTTAATGGCATGGCACAGTGGCTGCGTTTGATGGCATGGCACAGTGGCTGCGTTTAATGGCATGGCACAGTGGCTGCGTTTGATGGCATGGCACAGTGGCTGCTTTTGATGGCATGGCACAGTGGTGACAATTGATGGCACAGTGGCTGTGTTTGATGGCATGGCACAGTGGTGACAATTGATGGCACAGTGGCTGTGTTTGATGGCATGGCACAGTGACTGCGTTTGATAGCATGGCACAGTGGTGACAATTGATGGTACAGTGGCTGCATTTGATCGCATGGCACAGTGGTGGCAATTGATGGCACATTGGCTGTGTTTGGCATGGCACAGTAACTGTGTTTGATGGCATGGCACAGTGGTGACAATTGATGGCACAGTGGCTGCATTTGATGGCATGGCACAGTGGTGGCAATTAATGGCACAGTGACTGTGTTTGATGGCATGGCACAGTGGTGACAATTGATGGCACATTGGCTGTGTTTGGCATGGCACAGTAACTGTGTTTGATGGCATGGCACAGTGGTGACAATTGATGTCACAGTGACTGTGTTTGATGGCATGGCACAGTGGTGACAATTGATGGCACAGTGACTGTGTTTGATGGCATGGCACAGTGGTGACAATTGATGGCACAGTGACTGTGTTTGATGGCATGGCACAGTGGTGACAATTGATGGCACAGTGGCTGCATTTGATGGGCACAGTGAGGCTGCAATTGTTTTTTTTTTTTTTTTTCGTTTGCGCCCCCCCCCCCCCAAAAAAAAAATTTGAGCACCAGCTGCCACTGGAGCTGGGAAAAATTGGGGTTGATTCAATACAGGAGACAAATTGACATGGCATCAGCCTCTTGCAGTTCCTGTACAGCAGGGCTGAGACTGGGAGAGGGAGAAGCACTACAAAGAGCTGATCGGTTGAGTTGCAGTGTCCGTGTGCTAAGAAAGAACATACTGGCAGGGCTGGCACCAGCATAAGGCTGCTTAGACAGCCGTCTTAGGCAGGGCTGTCTTAATGAGAGGGCACACCTAAGCACTGCCCAGGGGCCCCAGCTGCATGGGGGGCCCCTGCACTTTCCATAAAGCAGCTGGTCCTTAAGCCCACGCTGCCCTGAAATTGGGGGCCCCATGATGGCACTGAGGGTGATAGATACACAGGGGAGGCAGCCTGCCTACTACCTACTTGAAATTTGTTTACCTGCACTGTCATCATTGTAGGGGCCCCAGAGCATTACTTTGCCCAGGGGCCCATGATGCTATTAAGACGGCCCTGGCCTTAGGGCGCCAGCTGCACAGCGCACTCCCAGCACAGAGAACGGGCTCTCAGTTCCCAGTCACCTGACCCCTGTGCTAGCCTCTGATTGGCTATTACAGTGATCAGTCACCCCTGTGTATATCTTTCTCCTTTGAATGGAGAGAAAGTTACAATGTATCTTTCTCTCCTTGCATGGGAGAAAAATGTCAACAAACAAAAATGTGTAGAAAAATAATAATAACAAAATAATAATAATACCTAGATTGAGGTTTAAATGCAGCAAAATGCACCTTTGCCTGTGCAGACAAAAATCCTTGTAGCGGCCCTGCATACTGATAGGAGGAGAAAGCAAAGTCACAGAGAGATGAGCTCATTAGTCAGCTGTGTCTCCTTTTCACTGTCCAATCACAGGCTGGGGGAGGGACAAGACCCACGAGAGATCTCTAACTGCAGCAGAGAATAATAAGGTCTCCTCCCCTGCCAGACAGGACTGTGCTGTGCCACAGAGCTGTATAAATCTCAGGACTGGATGGACAGACCCTATTGCTAGATAAACCAGCGTTTATATACCGTATGTATTTTATATGTATATTTGACTGTTTGCCTGGAGTTCAGCTTTCAGAATGAATATTCTAATGATTTTATAATTCCATGAGCCCCGTGGTGACTGATTCATTCCAAACCTATGACAGCAATCAATAAACAGAACCGTATCTGACTTCATGTGTTGAGATGATTTTTATGAACCGTTTATATTTGTTTGTGAAATAATTCACAGGGTCTTTTTTTCCTCAGGTCCCTTATGACTGTCACTTCTGGTTATAAACGGTGAGTGGAGCCGGAAAGTCCCAGCAAAGCAGCAAAAAAGGAAAGGCTCCTCCCTCTTCTTTATCGTTCCCTTCGATATTTTTACTTTCTTTCTCTTTTTCGTCATTTTCCTTTCTGTTTCCCTCTCTCTTTGTTTTTTTATCTTCCTCTTTCCCTTTATTTCTTTCTCTCTCTTTCTCTCTTTTGCTATTTTTATTTCTATTTCCCTCTCTTTCTTTCTTTTTCTTTCTCTTATCCTCTGTCACTTTCCCTCGCTTTCTTTTTTTTCTTTAATCTTTTTCTTTCTTTTTTTCTCTTTTTTAATTTTTTATTCTTTCTCTCTCTTTCCCTCTCTCTCTCTCTCTCTCTCTCTCTCTCTTTTCTTTCTTTCTTACTTTCTTTCCTTCTCTTTCCATCTCTCTTTCCCTCTCTCTCTTTTTTTGCTTTCTCTCTCTCTTGCCCCCTCTCTTTCCTTTTTCTTTCTTTCTTTGTTTTTTTTTCTCTTTCTTTCTTTCTCTTTCTTTCTCTCTTTCTTTCTTTTTCTTTTTTTCTTTTCTTCTTTCTTTCCTTCATTCTTTCTTTCGTCCTCTCTCTTCCCATCTCTCTTTCTCTTTCCCTTTCCCTCCCTCTCTTTCTTTCTCTTCCCCCCTCTTTCTTTCTTTTTCATTAATTCTTTCTCTTTCCTTCTTTCTCTTTTTTCTTTCTTCCTTTTTTCTCTTTCTTTCTCTTTCCCTCTCTTTCGTTTTCTTTCTTTATTTTCCCTTTCTCTCTTTCTTTTTCATTCATCCTTTTTCTTTCCATCTGTCTTTCTCTTTCCCTCCCTCTCTTTTTTCTGTCTTTCTCTCTCTCTCTCTCTTTTTTTCCTTTCTCTCTCTTTCCTTTCTCTCTCTTTCTTTCTCTATTTCCCTCTCTCTTTATGTTTTTATTTCTATTTCCCTCGCTTTCTTTCTTTTTCACACATTATTTTTCCATCACTCTTTATCATTTTCTTTCCCTCCCTCTCTTTTTTCTTTATTTCTCTCTTTCTCTTTCCCTCTCTCTTTCCTTTCTCTTTTTCATTCTTTCTCTTTCCATCTCTCTTTTTTCTGTATGTGCCTGTGCCCAGCCGAGCCATTCTGCCGACGTAAATGTGCAAGAGGTGGTCCTTAAGTGGTTAAGGAAGGGCTCCTCCCTTTTCTTTATCTTTACCTCGCTATTTTTACTTTCTTTCTCTCTTTTTTCTTTCTTTCTTTTTTCTCTCTCTCGCTCTCTCTTTCTCTTTCTCTTTCCCTCTCTCTTTCCTTTCTCTTCATTTGTTTCTTTCTCTTTTCCTCTCTCTTTCCTTTCTCTTTATTTGTTTCTTTCTCTTTTCCTCTCTCTTTCCTTTCTCTTTATTCCTTTCTTTCCCTCTTTCTTTCTTTCTTTCTTTCTTTCTTTCTTTCTTTCTTTCTTTCTTTCTTTCTTTCTTTCCCTCTTTCTTTCCCTCTTTCTTTCTTTCTTTCTTTCCCTCTTTCTTTCCGTCTTTCTTTCTTTCTTTCTTTCCCTCTTTCTTTCCCTCTTTCTTTCTTTCTTTCTTTTTTTTCTTTCTTTCTGTTATTCGTTCTGTCTTTCTTTCCCTCTTTCTTTCTTTCTTTCTTTCTTTCTTTCTTTCTATTTCCCTCTGTTTCTTTTTTCCCTTTCGTTCTTTCTTTCCCTTACTCTCTTTCCTTCTTTTATTCACATTCAAATAAGCTTTATCGATAGGACCAAATACATTTTAGTTCTAGGACAGCGGGAAGTACTAATGGTCATTTGATTATTAGTAAGTGTATACCCAACTTTACAGTGCTGAAAACGGTATTATTAACCACTTCATTACTGGGCACTTAAACCCCCTTCCTGCCCAGACCAATTTTCAGCTTTCAGCGCTGATGCATTTTGAATGACAATTGCGCGGTCATGCAACACTGTATCAAAATGATATTTTTATAATTTTTTCCCCACAAATAGAGCTTTCTTTTGGTGGTATTTGATTTTTTTCCTCAGTTTAGTCCGATACGTATTCCTCTACATATTTTTGAAAATCTTTTTTGCAATAAGTGTATATTGATTGGTTTGCGCAAAAGTTATAGCGCCTACAAAATAGGGGATAGATTTATGATTTTTTTTTTACTAGTAATTGCGGTGATCTGCGATTTTTGTCAGACCTGTGATATTGCAGCGGACACATCGGACACTTTTGGCGCTATTTTGGGATCATTCACATTTATACAGCGAACAGTGCTATAAATATGCACTGATTACTGTATACATGTGACTGGCAGGGAAGGGGTTAACACTAGGGGGTGAGGAAGGGGTTAAATGTGTTCCCTGGGGAGTGATTCCTACCGACTGACTGGGGGAGGTGACCGATCTGTGTCCCTATGTACAAGGGACACAGCATCGGTCTCCTCCCTCCCTGACAGGACATGGAGCTCTGTGTTTACACCTCAGAGCTCCACGTCCTGCCTCTGTAATTGCCAATCTCGAGTACCTGGTGGACACGCGCCAGGCACACGCATCGGCATCACGTGACATGGCGGGCACAGTTTTGACGGGGAATGTAAACAGGAAGATGTTCGGGGATGTCCACCCGGCAGTTGAGAGCGGTTAAACCCAGAAGTAAACTTTTATTACATTGCAGCTTACCAATTCAAGGGGAGGGGGAGGCATAAATCCATATTAATCCAAAATGCCATTACTATACCTTCATCTGTTGCACGTAGGTTTTTCCGGTCCCCAAACTCCAGGAAGAAATCTCCCTCCAGTTTGGTGCATAGGATCATGCAGGTGCTGTTCATGTAAACCCATGATTCATTGTCACAGTACATTTTGACTGTAAGCTCTCCGCTGTAGTTTGTTGGTGTAAAATCACACAAAACCTTCAGACCATGCTTCATTGTTAGGTGAACGTTGTTGAAGCTTTCCGTCGTGGTAAAGCTATACTTATGCCACGGTTCTGCCATGTTGGTCACTGGAGAGGCTGAAAATAAAATTGTGAAAATGGCAGCTCAAAAAACTCTCTAAACTAACTGTAACACGATTACATTGATGCTCAGCAACTGTTACATTTTTACGCGGTTACTCGAATTCGGATCCATTGGGGGTGAGTGGCAATGGAGGCCTTGTTGTGAGTGACAAGTGTGGTGGCCATCTTTCTGCTCCTGACTTCCAAGCTCCCCCAGTGCCCAGATTACCCTCTGTGCCAAGTCCAAAACCACCCAGCCAGCTACATCTGCCAGAGTCCCTGGCAATCCAGAGACTGAAGAAGTCTGGTCAGGTAATATTTAACTTTTTTAAACTTTTTTTAACTTTTTATGGATATCTCCTACCTGATGTACCTTGGCTACCCCAGCCTGTAGCACCCACCACCGCTACTCCTTCCATCATCGTACAACCAGCTGCTGCCACCGTCGACTCCACTCTGGGGCTGAGCCCGAGAGGTTTCATGGGACCTCGAGCCGAAGCACTCCTAATGAATACCGCCACAACACTACCAATCACCACTCAAACAATACTATGACAAGAACAACTTCTAAGAACTAACCTGCAACCAACCACCCAAAACAAGACTGCGCTACTTCCAGTACAACACCTATCATGTGCCCTGATCAACACCAGATCACCAGTCAAGCACAAACATGAAATCCACGACTTCATCACTTAACATAACACAGATTAGCCCGGATTCACAAAGCACTTACGCCGACGTATCTCCAGATACGCCGCGTAAGCACAAATATGCACCGCCGTATCTGTGCGCCGTACCCACAAACATAGTTACGCCTAAAAACTGACTTCATCCCACCGACGTAACTTTCCTACGCCAGCGTAGAGTGGGCGCATATTTACGCTGGACGCATGTATTTTTCCCATTGATCCCACCACTTTCTTTGCCTGTTGCATAGACTTAACCCCTTTGTCCCGGAAGAGGACACAGCAGTAGTAGTTGGAACAACCATCAATTCCCGACTCAACTACGCAAACTCCTTCTACCTAGGACTTCCCAAATACCAAATTTCACGTCTACAAGTCGTCCAGAACACAGCAGCCAGACTGGTAACGGGAAAAGAACCTGGGAATCAATCACCCCGTCCCTCAGGACCCTCCATTGGCTAGTCGTGAAGGATCGGGTTACATTCAAGACCCTCTGCCTCACTCACAAAAGTACACAAGGAAAAGCCCCGCAATACCTCTGCAACAAAATAAAGCGCTACACCCCAGGTCGCCACCTCCGGTCAACTAACCAAAACCTCCTACACATCTCCAAGACCCGCTACAAATTAAAAGGCTAACAAAGGTTCGCAGTCCAAGGACCGCGACTAGGGAAAGCTCTACCTGCAGACATCCGTTCAGAATAAAACCATTCAGGCAGAAGCTCAAGACCTATCTCTTCTGAAGACACAGGCGAACACTGGCTGCAAAAGCGCCTTGAGGCAATTTAATTTGTTTTTGTTAGCGCTATACAAGTTATTCATTCATTCACCTCTGGCCACATACAGTACTGCATACACCAGTTTCCATTATTTCTTTTGGGGGTACTCGCTTTGTTATACAAGTCCTTTGGAATACAAACATGCTTCTGGAATGAATTATGCGTGTAATCCAAGGTATTACTATACTCACCTTGTACGCCAACAATGAGAAGTGAAAGCCAAAGGAGCATCAAACTGATAGGAAAGGTCATCGATGTACCTGCCCACAAATAGATGAAACAAATACAAATTACACAAAATATATGTAGTATCCTCAAATTTATCTAATTATTACTTGGAATTTATAACATTCATTTTTGCCAGTAATATTTAGTATTCATTTTTTCCTCTTGTAGACTGCAAAATGTGAGAATCGTTAAAATTAAACATTAGCATAAATCCATTTTATACCCATAAAGATAAAGTAGACAGAAAGGGCCAGATTCTCATAGAATTTTCGCTTGCGCATCATAAGCCATTGTACGCCGCATCGTACTAGAGCAAGTGCCGTATTCTAAAACCATTTGCGCCGTAGTTTGCGTTGGCGTAGCTAAAATGGCCCAGCGTAAGCCCGCGTAATTCAAATGGGGCGGCTTGTATTTAAATTAAGCTTATTTGTTTTTGTTTGTTTAATAAAAATATTTTTTTCACCCCATGTTGCACCTCCTGCAACCTCTTTTTAGACACTTTCTATCTACATGCACTTTAGTGGTGGCTGTATGGCATTTCTTAAAGTGGGAGTCCCAGTGGTGACAACAACAGACTAAGGCCTCGTACACGACCGAGGAACTTGTCGTAAAAGACACATCGTTTTCCTCGACGAGTTCCTTGTCAGGCTTGTCGAGAAACTTGACAAGCTGTCTTTGCGGACACACTGTCAAGACCAAATCTCGTCGTTCTCAAACGCGGTGACGTACAACACGTACGACGGCAGGGGAAGTTCGATTCCACTGACACCACCCTTGGTGCTGCTTTTGCTAATCTCATGTTACTGCGTAAAAAGTTTGGTGGGAAACGATTTGCACTTTTCAGTCTGTTACAGCGTGACAAGTGTGCTATTTCCATTACAAACGCTACTTTTACCGAAGGTGCGCAGATTTCTAAGCATACACATGCTCAAGTTTCTCGTCAAAAACCAGCCTGACGAGGAAAAAGAGAACTTGCTCCCTTTTTTTCTCGTTGAGTTCCTCAACAGTTTTCTCGATTAAAAACACACACACGACCGTTTTTCTCTGCAAAAAAGCTCTGCCACCAAGTTTCTTGATGGATTCCGACGAGGAAAATGGTCGTGCTCGGTTTACTCGGCAAGAACCAGCAAGAAAACGGCTGGCAGAGCTTTTTTGCCGAGTAAGCTTTGAGGTTTCTCGACACGAAAACTTCCCAGAATCTCGACGAGTTTTCTATTTTCTCATTGTGAGATTCTCAGCAGTTTTCCTGCAGAGAAACCCGAGAGTGTGTGTATACTTACCTGTCGCCGTGGAAACCCGTTCACGCTTGAAATGACTTTGACGCATGCCCGGTAGCTTCCTAGGCATAGGTAGGGTGCAGCAAGATGGCGGCGACGGCATTGAATGTGACGGTCGCATGCTCGTACGCA